>CAUYON010190730.1:0-33962 GCA_963573935.1 Arctocebus calabarensis
TACTTTTTTTTTTTTTTATAATTTTATTGAATCATAATTCTGTACATTGGTGCAATCATAGGGCACGATTCATATACATTCAGAAATGTTTTGATCGTACTGTTACAGATAGCCTTCATGGCATTTTCTTGATCACTATATTCTTACTTGTTTTATCTTAAGAAAGGGCTACAAGAGATGTCCATTCTTCATTCTTTTCAAATTTCAGCACACTTACAGGGTACAAGTGGAGTTCTGCTATATGGGTGAATCGTATAGCAGTGAAGTCTGGGCTTTGAGTGTGCCCATCATCCAGGTAGCAGGCCTTGTACCAGTAGGTAAATTTGTATCCCTCATCGCACATGTTCTCCCGGTTTGAGTCTCTAATGTCCATTAGACCTCACTGTGCACCTTCATGTAGTTATAGTTTAGCTCCCACTTATAAGTGGGAATATGTAATATTTGTTTTTCTGTTCTTGGGTTACTTTGCTCAGGATAAATGGTCTCCAGTACCATCCAAATTGCTGCAAAGACATTGTTTCATTGTTTTTTATGGCTGATTATACACACACCTGCACACACAGTAGAACCTCTGTACGTTGACCACCCAAGGGATTGTAACAAACTGGTCAACATAAGGAAGTGGTTAACATAAGGATCTGGTCCTACTGTATGGATACATACATGTGGTGCATGTCTGGTCTATGAAAATTAGGTCAACTTAACGAGGTGGTCGGTGTAGAGAGGTGGTCAGCTATGCAGCTTCTGTTAAATATAGAGGGTGTCAAAAAGTGTATATACATTTGAAGAAATACAAAAGCTATATAAAATTTATAAAACTCAAGTCATGTTTGACTTCTGCAATTACAAGAGATGTTCAACATGACTCGTATTTATCTTTTGTTATTGGTATGTATTATTACAATTTTTTTTTGTTGGGGAGAGACAGAATCTCACTCTGTTACCCAGGCTAGAGCTGTGTGATATCAGCCCCTCTCACAGCAACCTCAGACTCCTGGGTCTAAGTGATCCTCCTGTCTCAGTCTCCAGGTAGCTGGGGTTATAGGCATGCACTAAAACACTCAGCTAATGTTTCTATTTTTAGTAGAGAAGGGGTCTTGCTCTTGCTCTTGTTCAGGCTGGTCTTGAACTTCTGAGCTCAAGGTATCCTCTCAACTTGGCCTCTCAGAGTGCTAGGATTACAGCTGTGAGCCACCATGCCTGGTGGATTCTATAATTAAAAAAAAAATTCAGATTAATATGAGGGTACAGACAATGGACACACACACACAAAGAGTGCCACAAATGTGTATATTTTCTCTATCCACTCATCCACTCACTATCTACAGGTTGGTTCCATATCTTTGCAATTGTGAAAGGTGAAAAAGTAAAAAAAAAAAATAGATGTTGAGGCAGATGTGGTGAAAAGGGAACATTTCCCCACTTTTGCTGGGAACGTAAATTAGCACAACTCTGTGGAAAACAGTATGGATATTTTGCAAAGCGCTGAAAGAGATATCTCTGCCCTTCTATCCTGCAATCCCACTACTGGGTATCTACTCAAAGGAAAACAACATCATTACATACCAAAGATATCATTCTTCGTTTCTTTTCTTTGGACTATTGTGCCTGAATATGATACCAGGAACTGCTGTCAGTTAAAGATAAACTGATATTGAGGGTAGAGAAATGGAGACACAGAAAGCGACCAGGTACTTGGTGTGATGAGAAGCTGGAAGCCTCCTTACTTCTGATGTAAAATACAGCAAAACATCTTTACAGTTGTACTTACTTTGTTTCAGATTTCTATTACTTCTTATCAAAGAAACCCTTGACTTATAGGAGCTTCCTTCTTGTAGTGATGACCGGAAGTAAAATTTGATATGACTTTTGTTTGCAGTTACCATGTATGTGCAAGGCCCAGGGCTTGGTACCATATGGTAGTGCCATTCTGAAAAAGGTGGAAGTTTTTGTTTTTAATACATTTCCAGCACATTTTTTTTTAAAAAAAAGTAAATTTATTTCAGGTTAATGTGAGGGTATAAATAACCAGGTCGAAATATTTGAATTTGTTAGAGAGAGTCCCTCTTGTGGTTATGTCCCACACACAACAGGTGTGCCAAACACCCCACCCTGTCTCCATTCATTGAGAGCACCCCAGCCCCTCCCCGAACCCCTCATTTATTACTTGTACCCCCAACTTGAATAGAATTGAGTTTTTCTCCTATGTGGGCAGGCATCAGATCATCTACTGGCTTCATATTAGTATTGAATACATTGGATAATTGCTTTTCCATTCTTGTGATACTTTACTAAGAAGAATGTGTTCCAATTGCATCCAAGATATTACAAAAGATGGGAAGTCACCATCTTTTTATGGCTGAATAGTATTCCATGGTGGGCATGTACTGCAATTTGTTAATCCATTCCTGAATTCATAGGCATTTAGGTTGTTAACCTATCGGGGCAATTGTAAATTGAGCTGCCATAAATAATCTAATGCAAATGTCCTTATGATAAAATGATTTTTTTTCTTCTGGGTAGATACCTAATAGTGGGATTGAGGGGTCAAATGGGAGATCTAATTTGACATCTTTGAGGATTCTCCATACTTCTTTTCAAAGAGGCTGTATTAGTTTGCAGTCCCACCAATAGCATAGAAGTGTTCCCTTGTCTCCACATCTGTGCCAGCATCTGCAGCTTTGGGATGTGATTTGGGTCCAGCACATTTCAGATAAGCGATATGGAACAAAAAGCTGCTGAGAATACTTAGGTTTTCAACAACTCTTTAGCAGTGTTTCCCATGGGCAACTATTTTGTATATTCTGATCATTATATTCAAGTTTTACTTTTAGTACTGAGATTTTCCCATTTGCCATTATAAGAAAATACACACTAGGCATGGAGCTGAAATGAGTTAGAAACTTCTGTCAATTTTCAAAATATTATTTACCAGGAATAATTTGATATTTGTATGTTATATGTAAAAGTCATGCTTGCTATTTACCGACTCACAACAGATGGTATCTACAATTGTGTGTGAGGTTATTTCATTGTCTCTTGAAGTAGCTGCCTGGACTGAAACAGTTTATTTTGCCAGACTCATTTTTTTGCTGCAAAGAAGTGTCTTTTATCATGCTGGGAGGCAATCTGTCAGATTGAGAGAGATTTGCAGTTCCTGTATCTTTTGAACACGGGGCATATCCTAGAATCAGACATTTGCTTATGAGAATTCCAAAGCACATTGAACTGGTCCTATCAGGTCCTGTCTTTATAGGTCTACTCATTGGTGAACTTGGATGGTAGGAAACTTCATTGCTTCTGTTGTCTTTCTTTAGGAAAATGACATAAGGCGAGTGGTGTTTGCAAGGTTTTCCTTGCTCCCCAGTGCAAATCTGGCTTTCCCGTTTAATTCAGAATTGAGCCGTTGTTGCATGACTCAGTCAATTTAACAATAATGGAAAAATGCTTTGGGTTCATTAATAGCCATTTGGAAAATTCCCAGGGTAAAAAAAATACAGTGCATATTTATCTAGAGAATGAACCTTTTATCATTTATGAATTATACAGAAAATTACAATAAAGTTTATTCCAGTTTAGAACTTGATCACAGTTCTGCCCGTCTGCAGTGAGAATTTCCTTTTGGAACTCCAACCACGTGAGTTTTTTCTTTCTTTCTTTTTTTTTCCATGAGCTTTAGTAGTACTGAGAGCACTTTGTTGGAGAAAATGGTCAATTAATCTCAGTTGCAACAGTTTAGTTTAGCCCATCACTATAAAACCATGACCCAAGTTTTAACATGATGCAGATGTTAGTGGGATTCTAGAGATGAAGGCAGTCTTTATCCTGTGGTATCCCAGTTCATCGATGTATTTTCTGACTTTGGCAGAAAATTAAAGTGTTCACAGGATTTATTTTTAAAGTCATTTCCCCCTCTTCTTCAGTGTGTGGGAATTAAATAAATGCTTCTTCTTTTTGGCTTTGCCGTTGATGATTTTCTTAAGCCAGATATAAGAATAATGCTGCATTTTAAGTGTTACCTGCTTATTTTTATAGGATACTTATGAAGCTAAAGACATTTTCTGGACAGTGGAGGGTGGGGCCCATTCATTCATACACTCATTCATTCTATAAATATTTACCGAGGGCCTACAATGTTCCATCCAGACACTCTGCTGGTTCCAGCAGACACAGGTGACAAAAACAAGCATTGTCTGGGACCATGAAACATTTAGTTGGTAATTCTAGGGAAAAGAATGTCTCCGGACAACATTAGCTTAATTAGCCATGGTTCTCAGGAAAATAGAATAAACTGCAGTGGAACCTCTGTAAGTTGAACACCCAAGGGATTGTAACAAACTGGTCAACATATGGAGGTGGCAAACTAACTCTAACCCTACTGTACTGATATGTACATGTGGTGGGTGTCCCATCTATGAATTAGGTCAATTTAAGGAGGTGGTCAATGCAGGGAGGTTGTCAACTCTGGAGGTTCTACTGTATTTATTCAGCTAGAAATAGCCTACCAACAAAAAGGTTACAAAGTAGTCTATTTAGGGGAAGTATAATTAGGCTAGAGTCAGCCAGGTAATCTGTGATTCATATAGATGATTCTTATCAACTCATTCATCAAAGACTCCTGAGCAACTAGTATGTGCCATCTGCGGGGATGCAGAGGCACGCAATACACAACTTCTTCACTGGAGACCCTCACAGATAAGTAAAGAAGCTATTAAAATGTTTTACAATGAGAACTATAGCTGATGGAAGAGCAAGTGGAAGAGATTTGTAAAGACCAGGCAGCTGACTCAGCCTTGGTGGGTGGTATGAGATTTTTTTTGAAGAAAAGAATGATTAAGCTCAACCTTGAAGGATGAGTGGGCATTGGGTGGGTGGGAGATAGCCAAGACCCTCTGGGTGGAGAAAATAACATGTACAAAGCACAGAGAGGCATTTGAAAGGTCCATTTGGGGAAACTTACAAAATTATATATGAATGATGTCTGCATAGGAAGGTCTGTGTTGAGAAGTGGTGAGATTTGAGGTTGGAAGCGTAGCCAGGGGCAGATCCCAGAAGGACTTATATGTAATGGAAGGAATTAGTAATGCTTTCCCCAAATGGAATCAAGAGTCATGGGCAGGTTTTATGTGGCAAGGAGATCTAATCACCTTTAGAAATGCCCATCTCTGATGTGGAGAATAGACTGAAGGATAACACTGGAGGCAGGGAAATATGGCAGGAATCATCTGGGGATATGTTCAGATGTCACACATGGGAGGGTAGACAGTAGAGCTAGGGTTGCTGCTAATTGTTTTATAATACACAGGACAGCCTCCCATACCAAACAATGATCTAAGCCAGAATTTCAATAGCAAGGAGGTTGAGAAACTGTGCAACATTGTGGTAAATATTCCTAAAGTTTGCCAGTTTACAAATTTGCACTTCTGTTGTAAATACTTGGGTATCATGCAAACACAGAATTAATGAGTAGAGAGGCTTCTGCTGGTTAATAGAATTATGCAGATCATAAGGGCCAGAGCAGCTTTCAAGATCATCTAGTGGTGTTTTCCTCTTTCAAGCTTTCTCATTAAAATAAATTCTTATGTTTTTATACAAAACACCAAAGGATAAAGAGAGAGGTGCAACGTCTCTTACTGTTCCAGACAGTTCCTGAGGCACCTTTGTGAAACCCTAGGATTCTGCTCAACATAATTTGAAAAATACTCATCTAGTTTAGCAATTCCTTAGCCAACCTATAAGAAAAGGAGAGCTTAGAGGGATTAAATGATTTTCCTAGGATTATGTGGCTGGTTGGTGACAGATCAACATCTAATTCTATGCCCTTCCAAAACTGAGTAGACAAACAATTCAACCACTTATTCTTGCTCATTTCTTTCCATTTCACTAACCTATGTTTGTATGATCTATTGACATACCCCATAAAATTGTATACAATAGAATTTATGTTTCAGTACCAGGAGACCTAGTTCCTTATGTTGACCAGTTTGTTACAGTCCCTTGGGTGGCAACTTACAGAGGTTCTACTGTATTCATATATATAAATCTCTAACTTGTTTATGATTAGTAAACAGGTTAATTTAGTGTTGTGCTCTCTAAGACCCAGTGGGTGGAGAAAATAACATGTGCAAGGCACAGAGAGGCATTTGGAAGGTCCATTTGGGGAAACTTACAAAATTATATATGAACGATGTGCAACACTAAACATGTACCAAATATTATATATAATTTTCATAATTTATATTATATGTATATAAAATTTTGCTAGGGCTGCTTTAGCAAAGTGCTATAGATTGGGTGGCTTAAACAATGGAAATTTATTTTCTCAGAAGTCCAAGATCAAGGTGGTGATAGGGTTTGGTTTCGTCTGAGGTGTTTCTCTTTGACTTGTGTTTGGCTGTGTTCTCCTTGTGTCTTCTAATGACCTTCTCTTTCCACTTCTTTGTATTCAGAGTTCTTCTTTTTATAAAGGCACCAGCCTTTGGATCAGGATATTTAATTTACTTACTTCTTTTTTTTTTTTGAGACAGTCTTACTTTGTTGCCCTTGGTGGAATGCTGTGGCGTCACAGCCCACAGCAACCTCCAACTCTTAGGCTTAAGCGGTTCTCTTGCCTCAGCCTCCCAAGTACCTGGGACTACAGGTACCCGCCATAACACCCAGCTATTTTTCTGTTGCAGTTGTCATCATTGCTTAGCTGGTCCAGGCTGGGTTCAAACCCACCAGCCTCAGTGTATGTGGTGAGCACTGTAACCACTGTGCTATGGTTACTGAGTCAATTTACTTACCTCTTTAAAGTCTTTATTTCTGAATACAGTTGTATTCTGGGGTACTAGAGGTTAAGACTTCAACATATGAATTTCAGTGAGGGATACAATTTAGCCCATAACAGTAGAGAAACATACATTTCGTGTCTGTGGATTACTTTCAAAACCCAGAGCAGAGAGCTGCTTATCTGATCAGTATACATGAGAATTTGTTTTTATTTATAAAGTGGGAATACTGTCACAAATCCTTTTCTACCAGGTCACTGTGAGCCTGAGCCACTGAAAGACTTGTAAAATACCTGGAATATTGGGAAGTGCTCCAGAGATACTCAATATGCTCTGAGTCTCTTTGATAAAAATCTTTAAATAAATTTTGCACACCAGTAAGTCTGAATTATAATTATATTGCATTACTGTTCCTGCCATGAGTACATTGGTGACAAAGTTGGGAGCTCCCCAAGCACTGCGCATGCTAGGAATATAGAAAACTAAACTGAGGAAACACAGGCAAAGGATTCAATACTCATTAGTTTTCTGGAATTATCAGACATAGGAGCTTATTATGCCTGCCGCTTTCTACCCTTAGAAACTTAGGAGCTTAAGTTCAAAAACTCAATTTTTGAACTTTGGAGAACGGGTTTCCAGTCTTGCACTTGAATCGTGCCATCGAAGACTTTCATGTACAGTATTTGTACTCAGTTGTACAGTGTTGGGTTGTTCAAAGCAAGCGATGCCTCCTAACTTTGAGATGATGTGCACATCTTGCTTGGGGGAATTCTGTACGTGAATTTCTACAAGAAATCTCTGCAAGAGAAAGAGAATTCTATGGTATCACTTTACTTATGTCCAGAAAAATTAACAAAACAAAAAAGGAAAGAAGAACCTTGCCAAGTTACGATTTTGATCTAAATGAATAAAAATGGCTCTTTGTGAAACAGGGACTGAGTTGGACCTTGGAAGAGGAGTTTCTGCCTGTAGAGTCTGTCCCCCATGACTTCCTTTCTCTGCCCGTGGGGTCTGTCCCCCATGACTTCCTGTCTTTGCCTGTGGGGGTCTGTCCCCCATGACTTCCTGTCTCTGCCTGTGGGGGTCTGTGCTCCATGACTTCCTGTCTCTGCCTGTGTCTGTCCCCCATGACTTCCTGTCTCTGCCTATAGAGTCTGTCCCCCATGACTTCCTGTCTCTGCCTGTGGGGGTCTGTGCTCCATGACTTCTTGTCTCTGCCTATGGAGTCTGTCCTCCATGACTTCTGTGTCTGTCTGTACTGTCCTCTCTCTGCTTTGGATTTCATCTTGCCTGGATTTTTGCCCAGTCGTCCCCCTTGGCTGGCCAGCAGAGAGGTCTGCCAAAAACTCCATCTCTGATGGCATTGATCCCTCAAAATCTCTTGAAAACCTTTTCAATGATTTCCTGATCACTCAGGGACCAATGCTCATCTCTGCTTGGTGTCCAGATCCCCCTGAAGCCTTCCCAGGTCTTCCCAACATGACCGAACTTCATTAGCTGCCAGTCTTCTCACCATTTACCTTGTACTTGAGCATTTATTGATGTCACAGATTTTCTCTGTAGAACTAGAGTTGTCTTGATCAGGGGTCTGTTGTTTTTCACCTTTTTTTTTTTTTTAATCTCATAGTGCACTTCAACTTATAGCTGAACTTCTGTGGCACACTTAAATTATGTTGATTTACAAAAATAAAAAAAAATAAAAGAATATACTTACTGTGCTTTGAACTTCTTTTGAAAATAATTTAATTGATGATCTTTAAAAATTTTCATAGCACACCTAAGATCCTTTCATGACACATCGGTTGAAAATCACTGCCTTAAAAGAGACCCCAAAGTGCTTTGTACAGAAGGTAGACTCAATTGAAGAAATGGAATCATCTCTTACTATCAAGGTTGGAAATATACACCATTTGTGTATATGATTGCGTAATGATTTTGGATATTCTGTAAATGTCACCCAGATTTAGCCATAAGCTCTCCATCAGTCAAGATGACCCAGGATGGGAGTGAGTCATGGAGCTGCTGAAAAGGTATCTTTTTCTTTTTCCTCAGGGGTGACTGGATTTCCATTGCAGGTGCCTCAGTTTGTTACCAGTTATGGCAATGAAGGGTCTACTGACGTGACTTTCTTCATGACCATGCCCTTGGTTTTGATAGATGAATTTTAACATCCAGTAATCACAACCAAGTATGGTTGATAGTCTTTTTTTCCCCTAAATCAATGGCTTATTTGGAAAATCTTGATCCAGCTGGCTGTGCAGCATGGTGGAGTTTCTGCCATCACATTTCACCCATGAGCCATGCATTCTGATGTGATTTCTACATACAGCTTCAGTGTGGGTTATGGTTCTAAGTGAACATCACTTTCCTCCCACAGAAATCATATGTGGCAAACGCCACATGAGATTTACTAGGATTTAAGGATTGAGCTTGCTACATTTATAGAAAGTATTTTGTGGGTAGTGTGTATATATAGAGACTGAAGACACTATATTTACCATATTTTAAGATACATTTTAGCCTTTTTCCTCTCTTTTTTTTGCCACATGAGTAATCCTTGCGAAAATTTTTGTCTTTTTTTCTAATGGGGTTAATTTGATACATATAAAATATATAATTTCTTACTTATGTTCACAGTCTTATCACTCACCACTCTCTCCATATTGATTTCCTTGCTCTATGATACTCCAGTATTCATATTCATACTCTTGCCCTACTGGCATATAGGTTTTCACCCTTCTTTCATCTGTTTCCATCATGCTTGTGTTTCCTAGCACTGCTCAGTTTGTGTTTTTTCTATTTCGCTTGATCAGTTTTGCCAGTTGCTTATCCATTTTGAATTTTTTCTCCTAAGAACCAATCTTTCCTCATGTTGTTTCTCCTTATTGATTTTTTCCCCAAAGTTGTTGGTTTCTATATAGATCTTTTCCCTCTGTCGTCTTCCTTTAGATTTGTTTGTGGTATTTTTGATAATTTTTTTAATAGAATTATTGAGGTATAATTTACATAGCATACAGTTTACGATTGTTAAGTGTGCATAATTCAAAGACTTTTAGTGAATGGATGAAGTTGTGCAACCATCACTATAATCTAGTTTTGGAACTTTCCCCCCCATCATTCTCAAAATATCCCTTGAGTCTGTTTGCAGTCAGTCTTTGTCCCCACACTCTGTCCCCCTAAGCCTTAAGCAACCACTGATCTACTATATGTGTCTAATAAGTTTGCCTATAAATGGAATCATACAATAGGTAATTTTTTGAGTCTGGCTTCTTAGCAAAACGTTTGTTGATGTTCATCCATGCTTTACCATGTATTTGGTATTTTGTTCTTTTGTATTGCTGAGTAGTACTGCATGTGTGGATACAGAATATTCTGTCTATCCACTCACTGGCTGAGGGTCACTTACACTGTTTCCAGTTGCTAGTTTTCTCAGGTAGGAGGGAGCCCCTGAGGGTCTGGGGTTGTCCTGTTCCCATGGCTCTGGTAGGCCCTTCCTTGATAGTAGCCAGCTGCCTGGATCCCACTCCTATGGCTGTAAAGGATGTTGGTTCCATCCTTTGAAATCTAGATGGGGGCAGCCAAGTCCTCTGGGCTCGTGAACACTTTGCTTACTGCCACGTATTACTTACTGCCTGTGGCCTCCAGAGGGATGACCACCATAGCTTGTTGCTGGAATGTGGACAATGGAGCCTGTGGCGTGAGGTGGTTCTGGGCAGTGTGTGTCAAGGTCCCACAGGTGCTCGTCCCCCGCCCTGCCTTTTGCATTCTTCAGTTGTCTTGAGCAATAGTTCCTGGTTTGTCTTCAGACCACTGACTGATCCCCTTATCCATAGTCCTGTGGCCAGGCCCATAGTGTTTCTTTTGAGCACACTTTGTTACTTTTTTAGTGTGGATAGGCCAAGAGTTTTCTAAGCCCTTATATTTTTCTTTCTTTTTTGATAAAAAATTCTCCCTTTAACTTCTTCTTTTCTCACATTTTACTATAAGCAATTAGGGAGAATCAGGTTCCTCCTTCAATACTTTCCTTAGAGGTTTCCTCAACCAAAAATCCAATGCCTTCATTCTCAAGATCTACCTTTCATAAAACACTAGAGCAAGAGTATAATTCAACCACGTTCTTTGCCATTTTATAATAAGGATCACTTTCTTCCTTTTTCCTTATGAGATCACATAAGAATGGCCTTTCCTTCCACATTTGTTTTTACCAACATTCTGTTAAAAATTACTTAAAAATTCTCGAATAAGATTGAGACTTCCTCTATAGTTCTCTCTTTTCTTTCTGAGTCCTCACCAGGATCATTTACACCAATGCAGGCTTTTTCTAGCAAGAACCTCAAAACTCTTTCAGCCTCTGCCCATCACCCAGTTTCAAACCACTTGTACATTTTTAGGTCTTTGTTACAGTAGCACCCCCACTTCCTAGTACCAATTTCTGATTTAGTCCATTTTGGCTCTTATAACAGGATACCAAACACTGGGTGGTCTATGAACAATAAACATTTGTTTCTCTTAGTTCTGGAGGCTGGGAAGTCTAATACCAAGGCACTAGCAGGTCTGGTGTCTTGTGAAGCCTGCTTTCTACTTTATATGTGAGTGTTTTCTTATTTTTTTTTTTTTAAGAGATGGAGTTTCACTATGTCACCCTCAGTAGAGTGCTGTGGTGTCACAGCTCATGGTAACCTCAAACTCCTGGGCTTAAGTAATTCTCTTGCCTCAGCCTCCAAAGTAGCTGGGACTACAAGTGCCCACCACAAAGCCCAGGTATCTTTTTTGTTGTTGTTGTTGCAGTTGTCATTGTTGTTTAGCAGGCCTGGGCTGGGTTTGAACCCGCTAGCCCTGGTGCATGTGGCTGGCGCCCTAACCACTGAGCTATGGGCACCGAGCCTAGGTGAGTGTTTTCTTGCTCTAATCTTACATGGAAGAAGAGGAGGAGGAGTTCTCTGTGGCCTCTTTAAAGGCATCAGTTCCATTCCTAGAGCTCTGCCACTAGAGCTCTAGTAATAATCTCCCAAAGACTCCACCACCAAATACCATCATATTGGGGGTTAGAATTTTAACATAAGAATTTTGGTGGAGAACATAAACATTCAGTTTATAGCACCTCTATTTAAGAAAATTTTATGACTGTCTTATTTGTATCATATTTTTTTCATTATTTTTCAAAGTTAGATTTTTCAGGTATATTTTATGGTAAGTTTTAGGTTTAATTTTTTCCCCTTCCATTCTCTCTCTATTCTTATTCTTTCCGGTCTATTGTTTTTTCAGCTTTCTCCACTGGGATCTCTGGGTCCCGGTCCAGATGGGGACCTTTAATGTTATTTTGGGGGCTCCCATCCCAATCTTATTAAGGTAAGTATGTATTTTGTCTCTGGGCCAGCAGGTGGCTTGCATAGTTTTTGGTCTTGAGCGTTCCTGTTTTTCTAGGCCTGTTGTTTGTTCAAATATGTTTTGAAGAGAGCATTTGATATTGTTTCTTTATCTTCCAGCACAAAGCACCATTGCAGCCCTTGCTTCAGGCCTGCTCCTGGTCACCCATGTGACTTGGACAACATCTGGCTTCCTATAACCCACAGGATCCAAATTCTGGCTACTAGCACCATAGCTTGTGACTTCACTCACTTACTATTTTGTTTCCCTCTTCTGTGGATATCTTTACCTTATTTTTGAAACTGGTTTTGTCTTTTTCTTTTTAATTCCTATATTTTATTCATCATTGCTGTGTGTTTGAAAGAGAGAGGATACTTGAAAATGTGAATTTACCGTACCCTTGTGGGTAGTAGACTTATAATTAAATGTTTTTAATGCCTATTATGTCTTTACTCTTTGGCTACATGGATTTTTCTTGATTTAAAGTTCTTTAATATTCATTGTCTATATAATTAAAAAATAATGTGTTCTTTATTACAGTATCTTTTTAATTCTTATCCTGATCTTTTTCATTATAATCTTTTTTTAAAATGTCTTATCTTTTCCACTAGATTATGAGTTTCTTTTTTTTTTTTTTTTTTTTTGAGAAAGAGCCACAAGCTGTTGCCCTGGGTAGAGTGTTGTGGCATCACAGCTCACAGCAACCTCCAATTCCATTGGGCTCAAGCGAGTCTCCTGCCTCTGCCTCCCAAGTAGCTGGGACTACAGGCGCCCGCCACAACGCCCGGCTATTTTTTTTTTTGTTTGGGTTGCAGCCGTCATTGTTGGTTGGCGGGCCCAGGCTGGATTCGAACCCACCAGCTCAGGTGTACGTGGCTGGCGCCTTAGCCCGCTGAGCCACAGGCGCTGAGCCAGATTATGAGTTTCTTAAGTGCTAGGTTTCTATGTTTTTGTTTTATTTCATTACTCTACAGTGCATAGACTAAAATTTAAATGAAATAAATGTTCTCTTTGTTTTTATCACATTGATTATGCTATGCAAAGAGCAAATGTTGTGAGTTCCATTTGAGGAAACTATTTGATTAAGTCATAGCTTCTAGATGTTCTGCTTTGTAATGAGGAAGGCAGCATTTTGTTTTTAGAGGTAAGATAACCTGGCATATGGGCGGCGCCTGTGGCTCAGCGAGTAGGGCGCCGGCCCCATATACCAAGGGTGGCGGGTTCAAACCCAGCCCCAGCCAAACTGCATCAAAAAATAGCTGGGTGTTTTGGCAGGCGCCTGAAGTCCTAGCTACTTGGGGGGTGAGGCAAGAGAATCGCCTAAGCCCAGGAGTTGGAGGTTGCTGTGAGCTGTGTGACGCCACGGCACTCTACAGAGGGCGATAGAGTGAGACTCTGTCTCTACAAAAAATAAAAAAATAAAAATAAAAATAACCTGGCATAATTATTCTTTGATTAAATCCTGTTGATGAAGTGAATTTGCATCAAATTCCAGAATCATGGAGCATTCAATCTGGAAGGAACTTTAGTAAGTTTTTATTGTGAACTACTTTATCTGTTCAATTGCATTTGTCTTCTAGGAACAGAAACTCAAAGAACAGTGATTTAAATGAATAAGGGTTATCTTTCTCCCATAAGAAGAGGGCAGTAAGGCCAGAGGTGTGACATGCAGCTGGGGTTAATGCAACATCCCATAGGTGTTGTCAGGGACTCAATTCTTCTGCTGTTCTGCTTTTCCACTTTGCTGAGTGTTTTTCTTCCTAATGGTATTAAGGAAGCTGCCATGCCTTCTGCCATTGATGATGTATTCCAGGTAAGAATGAGAAGGAAGGGGAAAGAGAAAAGGACCTATGCTAACTTTCCCATTTGATCAGGAAAATAAAGGCTTCTGGAAATGCCATCCAGAGACTTCTCCTTACGTCTCACTGGCTGGAATTGGTCGTGGTAACCCTGGGAAAATAAACATTTTTACTACATAAGTGGACAAATTACTACACCTTGTAAAAATTATGATTTTTAAATAGTAATGATGAAGGGGAAATGAATAATGGCAAACTGCAATGCGTGTCCAACTCCTAATACTTATTTTATAGATAGGGACCCCACTGGAGGGAATTTAAAGGGATTTTCCAGCTGCTCCAGGTGAGAAGGATACATTATGGACAGTTGAGACCACGGACAGATGGATCAGTTAACCTACGGATGCCGGCATCTGGGCAAGCAGTGGCAATTATAGCTAAGAAGTGGAGGTGGGATTGAACTGATTAGTCATTTGGAATGAATCAGAGTTGATGCTATAATCACAAAATTAAAAACAATTTCAATTGCATTTTTACAATTAGGTTTTATTAGCTGTGAAAAACCTGAATTGCTTATATTTCAGTATTGGGGAAGAATTGACAGGTACATATTTTAAATAGGAATAGAAGAAATAGGTATGAGCCAAAGAGTTCTCTAGCATTTTTCAAGAAGATACGCTACACAAGGGCTTCAGATATTGTGAAAATTGAGCTGGAAACATGGTGAGAATAATTTTCCTTGTATGGGAATTTGGACTTGAAGTAACACATATCAACAAATATTTTAAAAATAATTTAAATGCTATTTGGAAACTCACAGTTTCATGTACTCAAACTATTCTCTTTTGCAGGGAGGGGTGGAAAGAGGATTTTTTGCTCTATTTCCCAGGCCAAAGTTGTCATCACAGCTCACTGCAACCTCAAAGTCCTGGGCTCAAGTGAGCCTCTTTCCTTAGCGCTCCCACGTAACTGGGGCTAGAGGCATGTGCCACCGCACTGGGCTAATTTTTCTATTTTTTGTAGAGATAGGGTCTCGCTATGTTGTTCAGGCTGGTCTAGAACTCCTGGCCTTAAACAATCCTCCTGTCTTGGCCTCCCAAAGTGCTAGGGTTGTTGTGTGTGAGGCAGTGTGTCCAGCCTTAAACTATTCTTTGGAACTGTTCTTTGGAACAGTTTACTCATCCTCAGACTCCAAGCTGTGAATAAGGGTGCTGTGTTTCCTATTTGAAGCATGTAAAACAGCCATCATCACAGCCCAAGAACTATGGATTCAAGATGTTCTTTTGACCAAACCTGTAAGAAAAGCTTGACTTTCTAGGTTTCAGAGATAACTGCTTCTGAGCTGTCATTTGAAATGCCAACATATTTCTCAACTGTAGGTCAATGTGAATTCTCACATTTTCTATAGATCATAGAACAAAGCGGCCAAATACTAATATGCCTTGAGAATGATTATGAGCTGAATACTACCAGTTTGATTATTTCAAGAAGATGAAAAAGAAAAAAACCCTGCTGTCCTAGGGTATGGATTATGCTTCCTAAAACCTTTTTCACTTCAGAATATTAAAAAGTACACTCTATAAAATGGAAATACAGAATCAAACTCAGAATTAAAACATGCCTGATAAGATTATAACTGGTATGCAAATGAAAACTCAGAAGAGTTGAAAGCTGGGAGGGGTTTGTAGGCCAAGGAGAGTTAGGCTCTGGCTACATGGCCCCAAACTTCTGGAAGTTTCCACATACAGTCATTTGCTCTGTTGAAGAAGCAGATCATCTGGTCGCCTGCATCATGTTTGACTCAGATATTGCTGTGTGTTCTTACTGGGTTTATCAAGCACACATGTGGAATCCATGGCTCTTAAACTATGATGAGAATTATTTGTTAAATGGTGTAATGAAAGCTTAATGGCAAAATAAGCTAGTCCTCAAACATTCTTGAGTTATGATAAGTCACATTTGAATGGCTATGTATAGCAAAAAATCAAATCGACCTGCTTAATATCTTAAAAGCAGTATTTCAATGATGTAGTTCAAAATCACGTAAGAGGTGACTTTCCTCAACATACAGGGTCCATTCCGGCATTTGGCATCAGCCATGCACACAATGCCCTTTGCCTCATGATAGGAGTTTGCCTACCTCATTAGAATTCATCCAGCTACCAGTTGAAATGTGGTCTAAATAAAGAATGTTTTGAACATAATGTGGTGTATATCATTATTTTTCTTCTCAGAAAATAACTTTGTGGAAAAAAAATGGTTTCATTTGATGAATGGATCTACAAAGCAAAATTGTCATGCCCTAAAATTCAAGTAGCTTTCTGGGAAACATACAGAGTTCCAAAATTTCAAAGTCAGGTTGTAAATTATAGCTGCTGTGTGTGATCCTCACAGATAAAACCTTTGTAATGAGCAACTGCGGTATTTTGCTTGGAAAGTTATTGCATTAACTTGTGATTCAGATTATTGAAGTCATTATAGAATTTACATAATTCTGTGATCTAGCAGCTGGGATAGAAAGTAGTTTTGATTGCCAGATCAGTAACAGTAATTCCTTGAGTTGATATTTTTCTAATGGAGAAAACTACTTTATGTATTTTTTTTGTAAGAGAAGAAAGCTTCTAAATGGTCATTCAGATAAGTTTACTTAATTGAAACAGAAGCTTAGAGACAGTGTTTGACTTATTCATGGTCATATACCTGCTTGGACATCTTTTTAGTTATCCTGGGATACCGAATTATGCAAAGAACAAAGTACTGCAGGCAGAGAACATTGCAGTTAGGAATGCCTTTTAAATGTGTTTTAATTTGTTTGTTGATGAGATCTCTGTTAGAATTTGTTATTTTCTTCTGATCATCTTTCCTTTTCTCTTTCTTGTGAAGAACTCATTTCCTGTGGGTGCAGGTGGGACTGAACTCTTCACAGGTGGCCAAGCACACTGGTTTGGCCAGTAAATATTTCATGTTCTTCGGTCCACATGATTCATTCAGGGAGGGGTAATAACCTAATTAGTCAATCAGAACCCTCCCTAGGCCTGTTGCTAGCACTATACAAAAATGCTCTGTCTTCTAGAGTCGTGAGCTTTAAGCCTAAAACTTCTGATGACTATCTTAAGAGAATGAAATCAATTCAGAAGAAATCAGAACAAATGGAACAAATGACATCTTGGTGACTGAGTGTCTGGGTCCCACCGTGCCTGAAGTCAGGTGTGTGCCCTGGATGCTGTCCTAGTTCTCTGAGCCAGTAAATTCTCTTAGTGCTGAGGCTAGTTGGAGTTAGCCTCCATTACTTACAACACAAAGAACCCTAAGTTGTGTAGCACCAGGAAAAAATACAACAATCTCAAGCTTTTTTGTAATTCTACCATGCTTACATGAATAATATACAGTGATTCTCAAAGAAGAGAGAGGAAAGCAGGGCAGCAGGAGTTTGGGTTGCTACCTTGCACCAATCAGGGGATGCCATTCGTGGATAAGGGAAGGTGCCCTGGGTTGTTTAGCATTGCGACTGAGAATTATTAGAGTAGAAAGGAGTGGATGGTTAAAAAAATTCTCTTGTCTTCCACCCAGGAAATTTTGATGAATTCCAGCAAGTCTGTGGTGAATAATTGTTCCGGAAGATAAGTCAGGAAAGGAGCCTCCTGTGCTGGTGCCCAGGTGAGGAGCAGACTGTGCAGGGCTGACTTCCTGGCCATGAACGTGGGCAAATCGTTCATGGCTGGGTGCTCGGTCACTTCTCAGAGACGACAGTATCTATTGATAGGACCATCAAGAATGAAAAAAGATTACATTTGAAAATAGCCGGGCATTGTGGTGAGCGCCTGTAGTCCCAGCTACCCGGGAGGCTGAGGCAAGATAACTGCCTAAGTCCAAGAGCTGGAGGTTGCTGTGAGCTGTGACGTCATTGCACTCTACCGAGGGTGACAAAGTGAGACTCTGTCTCAAAAAAAATAAAAAGATTATGTTTGCGAGGCATTTAGGTCTGTGGGGAGCTCCTGGGGGCATGCAATTTTAGCTATTCTATGACTCTTCTTTAAAAAATAAGTCAATTGACTCGGCACCTGTACCTCAACGGGCTAAGGCACCAGCCAGGTACACCTAAGCTGGCAGGTTCGAATCCAGCCCGGGCCCACCAAACAACAATTACGGCTGCAACCAAAAAATGGCCAGGTGTTGTGGTGGGCACCAGTAGTCCCAGCTACTTGGGAGGCGGAGGCAAGAGACTCGCTTGAGTCCAGGAGTTGGAAGTTGCTGTGAGCTGTGATTTTACAGCACTCTATCCAGGGTGACAGTTTGAGGCTCTGTCTCAAAAAACAAAAAAAATAAAAAAAAGTAAAAAATAAGTCAATTAGGGGACTTTTCTGTTTTGTATTAGCTGAGCACCCTGAGCATGTTGGCTAGAACAAAGACTCAGGCAGGGAACTTTTAGAAGGATCTGAAGTCATACTTCTTACCCTGAGCAGCAAGTCCTTTTTATAGTACTGAGATTTTGATTCCTATCAATTTCCAGAACAGCCCACATGCATCTCCATGCTCTTGTTAGCTTCGCAGAAGCCCATTTGCTGTGAACTGCCAGGTGCAGGCTAGAGCCTGCCCACTGAAAAGGAGGAGCCGGTTTCTTAGGAATCAGACGGAGGAGACGTGCTTAGAGACCCACTTGGCACTGCCTGAGTCGTCCCTCTAACTCTCTTGCAGACATCTAAGAGCCTAGAGAGGTGTAAGAAGTATTTATCATTCAAATTAAAAGGAGAACTTCAAGCATAACATGACTTTTTTTTTCCTTTGAGGCTGATAAGGCAATAAAAAGAAAAGTACAAAATCCTTAAAATGGAGGGCTTTTTGCAAGGTGTGCTGCGTGCCCCTGAATTCACTCCACGCCTCTGAATTCGGCGTTCCTTCCTCACCGGCTCTTTTCGGTGGTGGAAGTGAAGGAGCCATCCTTTGCCTCCCCCGCTTACCACCTTCCCCTCAAAAAATTTTTCTGCGGAGAAGGCACACGAGAACAACTTGATAGCTTACTGCTCCTGAATTATTAACTGGTACCTGGGCTTCTGAGCTGCCAGTGTACTGATTATTCTCCTTCAGGGGAGTTTTGGCTTTAAGTATAGCAATTGTTAACCAGAGCAGGGAGACCGGAAATGGAAGACATTGAAATTTGTTTCTTTTGAAAACGATCTTTTCTGGTATCCTGACAATTATAAATAAGCATCTGTTAAGGGGTGGTGATAGCCTGCCTGTGTTTTGCTCATTAATTAGTTTTCTTGCTGAGGGGAAAATGATTTATTATATATGTAATTAGGGAATTGAGTTCACAGGATCCATAGTTGACGTCTGAAGTTATTCACTTCAAATATTTGCATCGTTTCTCCCACCCCCCCAAATACTGGTTAGAACTAGTACATTTATGTTTCTTTTTCTTTTTTTTTTCCCATTGGCTTAAAATGCTAATTGAAGAACAAAAGGCATAAGCTTGAGCTATTTGTAATTAAACATGCGGGATGCTGGTTTCTAATACGGAAACCTGCGGCTTTCCATGTTCCTTCAGGCTCTGGGTTGGACCGTGACCAGCTGGTTTTGCGGTGAATATGTTTGCTCCGAGATCTCTTAGAGGTCCAAAATTAGAAAGTGGAGGGGACGATTCTGCTCAAATCGTGTTCTCCCATGAACCAAACATCCTCAGGATAATTACAACGGACAGTACATTGAAGATGGCCGTACCCAGGAATCTGTCAGCCAGGCCGTACATTTTTATGGATCGCATTGAATGTGACCAAGGCAGTCTGGTAAACGTGGAGTCATCACCATGGTTTGTTGAGTTACAACCACATGCAGTGCTCATAGTAAGCACAGAGGAGGCAGCCCCCCATTCTCCTGTCCATAATCTGGGGGTGCAAGCAGTGGGTGAAAACATGGATGACAATATGGTGTACAACACATACTTAGGACAGATCAACAGCTACCAGAAGTCCACGTTGGGAGGCGTTCACTCTGACCTAATGCGATGTGGTCAAGGTTTCAATAAAAAAGGTGACATTTGAAACTGACTCTTGAAGTAAGGGCCTACTTAATGGTGCGGAGAACGTAGGCTCTGGAGAATTGCAGGAGGGAGGTCTCTGAGGCGGAGTGAGGACTCTACGAGAACCAGCTTCCATCCCTTTTTCTGACTCTCTACTTTGTGGCTTCCCCTTTTAGGACAATGGCTAGTAGGACATGATACAAACGAACGTGCTGGTAGGACGTGGGGAGGCCGGTGGAATCTGATGGATTCCAGATAATACTGGAAGGCAGGCATTCTATCATTTATCTCCTGGAGGCCTCTGTTTAAGCCTCCACAAATTCAGCTGGATTTGGCCCATTGTGTAAAAAGTGAGGATTCAGCTACTTCAAAATGTCCTAGCGAACCGAGTCAGGCAGGCAAACCTTTGACACAGCTTGGGGACTATTTCGACATTTGAGGTCATGTGAAAGTGACTCGGTACAGCAGCAACTGTATTCCTCAACCAATGAAGGGGCCATGTTTCTTGGTCTGTTTGGAAATATCTACCTCAAATGGGAATCTTACCTTGGGCCACTGTGTTCAGGCTCTGTCGAAAGCAAAGAGAAAATAGCTCCGGGGAGGCAGGAGCTGATTCTGGTGAGGGAATGTTACTCTGGCAGGAAATCCATCTGTTTGAAGTTAGGAGACGCTGCCACAGTGCAGTGGCCTGGAACCTGGTGAGTAGGTGAAGCCTAATTCTGAGTTTGTAGCGATTGGGAAACACACCTGTCGTAATGGAGTGGGGATTCAGAGACCCCAAAGAGAGCAACTCAGGCCTGCTGCCCTCCTGATGTTTCCCCAGTGCCTCACACCCACTTTTAAAAGAAGCAAAAGATGGTTGGGTTGTTACTACCTCCTTGAGAGGAATTGTACACACTATATTCTTCTTCATCTTCATTTGGAAAAATAGTTTTAGCCGTGTTAGTACCCTGTGCTGCTATGTCTTGGTCACCAGATTCTTTATTTACTTTTCCTAACTCAATCTGGATTTTTTTTCCTCCCAAAGTTCTCAGCAAGAGGATGGGAAAAATGACAGCTTCAGCCAGAAAGAACAGGAGATGTCAGAAGGCTGAGGCTGACTCTGAAAGGGACTGTGAAGTTCCAGAACCAGCATCAGAGATTACCAAGCAGCGCCCAAACAGTGGCGCTAGAGAAACGTAAACTTAACCTTGCACGATTTCTCAATGCAGATAGAAGTTCAGAGAGATGACAGGGGCGGAGTCCTTCAAAATTATGTTCAGTTCTTTGCCTTTTTTTTTTTTAAATTTTGCTTTCACTCATCTTAGTTTGAAGTTGTTTTTTTTTTCTTTTCTTCCTTTAGCGATTCTCTTGACCTTAGCCTCCCAAATAGCTGGGACTACAGGTGCCCATCACAATGTCCAGCTTCTTTTTGGTAGAGACAGGGTTTCACTCTGTCTCAGGATGGTCTCAAACCTCTGAGCTCAGGCAATCCACCCCCCCACCCCACCCCCGGCCTCCCAGAGTGCTAGGACTACAGGCGTGAGCCACCAGGCGTGGTCCAGTTTTTTGCTTTAATAAGTATCCTTGTGGCAGAACAAAATAAAATAAGCAAAGAAAACTGGAGTCCACTTACATGCCCTCTTTTAACTTTCCTTCCTTCCTGCCTGCCTGCTCCTCTCCTCCCCTCCCCTGTCCTCTCTGCCCTCCTTCCCTCACCCAGACATGGTAATTCTGTTTGGAATGATTCTTTTTAAGGGGTGCCCAATATGTTCTATATATTGATTTTGCGAAGACATTTTTTGGCTTATCTGTTTTTTCACTAATAAGCTTTCATGAGTATTTGTGTATGTATGTACATATTTTGAGACAGAATCTCACTTTTTTGCCCTTGGTAGAGTGCTGTGGCATCACAGCTTACAGCAACCTCAAACTTTTTTTTTTTTCCAAACTCTTGAGCAATTGTCTTGCCTCAGCCTCCCAAGTAGCTGGGACTATAAGCCCCCACCACAATGCCTGACTCCTTTTTTTTTTAGAGACAAGGTCTTGCTCTGGCTCTGGCTCAGGCTGAGGCTGGTCGTGAACTTGTGAGCTCAGACAATCCATCAACCTTGGCCTCCCAGAGTGCTGGGATTACAGGTGTGAGCCACCGTGCCTGGCCTCAGTGGATTTGATGTGTGGCCCAAGACAAATCTTTCAATGTGCAGCAGAGGAAGAAAAAGAAGTCGGATACTCTTGTAGACAGTAGCTACTTGGTATAGGATGTGAGCTGCTAATAGGAGAAATGAGAACTTCAAAACTTTGCAAGGAGTGAAATTATTGTTATCATCAAAAAAGATATTTATTAGGTTAAGGCTTGGATCCCTTTGGTAATTAAAAGGTAAAAGTTGTTGACAAATTCTCTCTGTGTATAAAAAGTCAAAAGTCAAAAGGAGAGAAAAACCTACGGTGTCTGGTTGGGTGGAACACACACCTCGCCCATCCCTGGTGGCTCTTCCTCTTTGCCTGGATACTGCGTGGTCTTCGGTTCCTTTCTGAGCCGTTCATCATCCTCTGGTTTCTCTTTTCTAGCCATCTCCATTCCAGCGCCCTCTAATTTGTAAACATGAAATGGGGTGGATGATGTTTGTGAAAACATTGAGATGGTACAGCTAGCCAAGTGAAAACTTACTAATTTGATAATGTTCTAATTCATGTTTTATGTTTTCTCAACCAAAAGTCAATCTATTTTCCAATTGCCTGTTCTCTTTGGATATCTTGCTCTTCTTTAGAGGAGCCTCATCACACATCACACTGACCACATACTTCTTATGTTGTCCCCTCATCCTGCCATATTCCTAATGATAGCACAGTGTGCTCAGAGGAGGCCCCAAGGTGACAGTGAACAGTGGCATAAAGGTCACCACTGATCTCTCAGTGAATAGACACTAACAGACATTCCTCAAAGGGACCCTCTTCATCAAAAAGCACAGGGTCCTGTTAGAAAGGCGGAATAACCCACTGGTCCCCAACCCTTTTGGTACCAGGGCCCAGGTTCATGGAAGACAATTTTTTTTATGAATGGGTATGGGAGTGGGGTTGGGGAGGGATTGGGCAGGGCAGTGCTCAGGTGTTGATATGAGTGATGGGGAGCAGCCGTAATGACAGCTGAGGCTTCACTCACTTGCCCACAGCTCCCCTCCTGCTGTGTGGTCTGGTTCCTAAGGGCCCTGGTTCCACTAGTCTGCAGCCTGGGGTTGGGGACTGCAGGAGTGACCATCACCTTGGCCCCTGACACACCAACAAGCTTCCTAATATTACTATTTTCTGGGCTAACTGACCTGTTCTTTTTTGTTTCTTCAACCCTTTCTGTAATTCTGTAAGAAGGTCACCATGTTTAATGGCCACTGTTCAAAATATCTAGCATTGTGTCTATTTCCTGGACTGCCCCACTGGCTTTCCCTGCCTTCTCCAGGCTCTCAGATGCCTTTTCTACGGCACAGTCATTTTCTCATAAACAGATGCCATAATTTTCTCTGCCCAATTCAACCTAGGTAGGCATTTGAGCAGGGCTTAGTATCTACAGGGCCTGTGCGTATGTGTGTTTGCAGAGGGGCATAGTGGCGGTATCATAATACTTTTTATGTTTGTAGTCCTTTTTTTTAGACTATAGAACCATGAGTGCCATCTTTGATTTAGCTCTAGACTGTTAAGTATAATTTGATTTTGGGTTTTGTCAGGAGAGAGAACACATATGGTGATTTAGCATGAAATCGTCATAAGGCAAGAAGGAAACAATGAAACTGTTCCTGGTGCAATCTTGAGGCTCTGGAGCTATCCGGCTCTCAGGGCTAAAGGCTGTGACCACACAAGACCACTGAGCCAAATAGGCAACTGTGGGCTGAACTCTCCCCAGCTTTGTGCTGTCCAGAGTTCCGTGGACTCTGGTGAGGGCTGTGTTCATCTCTACAGTGAATTTTGGAGACCTATTGCTTCTGCTTGTTTTTTTTTTTTTCCCCTCCAGACTTATACTAATCCCAGTTAGAATAAAAATTTAATTTATCATCACTTAATTTAAAATGACTTGGAGAAGGAGGGTCTTTGCAATTGCACAAAGGTGCTGTAAGGGCTGGCACAGGTAGGGGGTTCCACTGCCCTGATGGAAAGGCACTGACATGTCTTCCCAGGAAATCTTCCCAGCTGATTCCTCTAATTGTCCAGTAGGTCCTAGGGGACGCATGCTTGATTGCTCTTTGGCAGACTCTGAATCTTAGCTATAGTGATAAACACGTGTGGAATCTAATTCTAATTAAGGATAATTTCACATCCCCACCTTGACACCAGTTCCCCCCATCTACTTATGAACAACTAATGATGTTGAAATGAGCACTTGGCTCCATCAACTTTTGCCCCAATTGTTGAATGATGGCAAAGCAGAGTTCCAGCGTTCTTGGGTCAGATCTGCTTGGAGTGGAGATGTCACGGCACGCTTCTCTGGACAGTTGAGTTGCTCATAGTGAGTAATCAACTCTGTTTAATAGTAAGCTGGGATTTTTTCTTTTTAAAGATACACCCACAATCTGTCCTTGGGAAACATGGCTCTAACAGGAAACGTGACGAAGGCACGTGATTGACAAGAAACTCCATGAAATGGCACTACTTCAAGAAAGAAAGAGTTCCAGACCTGTGGCGTGTTGAGTGAGATCATAAAAGTCAGCACGATGCTCATTGCAGTGTGTGCTAAGTGAACATTAGGGGCACACTGCAGTCTTAGCAGTGAGGAGAAATGAATGTAAAAAAGTGAATGATCACAGCTAGAGGGGAGAAATGCAGCTAAGTGTTCTATAGTCCTGTACGATGACTGCAGTTAGCAATAATATATAGTTTTGAACAGCCAGAAGGAGTATATGGATGCACCCAACAAAAGAAATGATAAAAGGTTGAGATGATGCATATGGTAATTACCGTGATCTGATCACTCTACATTCTATGCATGGAAACACTTCCGTGTACCTCACAAATATGCACAATGATCATACATCCATTAAAAAATAAAATAAACTAAAAAAATGGATAATCGGTATCAATTAATCAACCCAGGAGATTAAGCATTAAAAAGATGTTTGTCCCACCGAATCAGCACAATGTAGGGGTTTATGGTGCACCTGCTGGGGGTGGGACACAACTATAGGAGGGACTCTTCCTAAAATATCCAAATATTGTGACCTGGTTGTTTGTTCCTTTGCATTAACCTGCAATAAATAGAAAAAAGGACCTGTTTGACTACCTTACTGTGATCTCTATCGTTAATTTATGTTTTGAATAAAATCTTTAACACATTAAAAAAAAGAAATAAATGTTACCTTGTTTGTACTTTTCTCTAAGTCTTGCCCGGATTGTTTCACTCTGAAATACCCTGAGACAAGATGCAGAAGGGCTCTTGATAGCACAGCATACTGCTAACTCGTGAGTTTGGGCTTTTTTTTTTTTTCCTATCTATAAGGCAATGGTCATGTCCATGTCTGTGGCCCTATGGCTGCTAATTCTCCAATTGTGCCAATCATCCTAATGAACCCAGCAGGTCACGTGACTATTCTTGTATCTGACGGGCTACACGATTTGAAACTGAAGGCACCGGAGTGACGTCTTAGGACACGAGAAGTTCTAAAGCCTGTCTGTATAGTATGTCATGAATTATGCCTCCCACAACTGAAATAATCAAGTAACCAAAATACGGAGCCCTAATTTTTTTTTTTTTTTTTTTGAGACAGAGCCTCAAGCTGTCACCATGGGTAGAGTGCTGTGGCATCACAGCTCACAGCAACCTCCAACTCCTGGGCTTAAGCGAGTCTCCTGCCTCCGCCTCCCAAGTAGCTGGGACTACAGGCACCTGCCACAATGTCTGGACATTTTTTGGTTGCAGCCATCATTGTTGTTTGGTGAGAACAGGCTGGATTTGAACCCGTCAGCTCAGGTGTACGTGGCTGGCGCCTTAGCCACTTGAGCCACAGGCGCCAAGCCCGGAGCCCTAATTTTCTTCAAAGCAAAATGAGAATGAATTTTGCCCATCTATTGCTTTTGTTCTTTTAGCTCCAAGACAGCCAAAATTAAGTTGATAAAGGCTACAGCCTAAACATTTAAAAAAAAACCAAACAAACCTGAAACTGCTCTTTTTTGGATAATTCATCATTAAGCAGAATTTTTACTTAATTTTCAAAACATACTCTCAAATTTCAATCTACTTCACAAATAATTACATCAAAACATTTTTTGGACTTTGAGCAAACATGATTTGGAATAAAAGCCAATTTAACCGTATTTAATTCAAAATGATTTCATTGGCTTGTTTAGAAATCTTACTTATCCAGTATACCATATTACAAATGATCTAAAATTTTTGTAAGCAGTGTTTTTCCTACTGAGTATGATGCTAGAAATTTAAGAACAATTCTTGACCCAATTCAAGGTTTGAGTATATAAGATACTTTCAGTAAACAGGTGTTACTTTACAGAGTTATACATATTTTTCTTTCAATCACAAGAATTCAAATCACACACACACACAAAAGAGAGAAGGCATCCACTTAACTCTTTGTATTTAATAGCTAGCATCGAGATACCACAGTCAGATATCATAAAAGTTATAGCTAGTAGTCATGCCATTGGTATGAGATTATGATTTCGTAACTGTAAAAATATTTTTGTGATAACCCACATCAGGAATTTTTGTATAATTTCACACATAATCATATTTCACAGTATGGAAATCATAGGCAAGAACTATGAGTATTTTTCTTTTTTATTGTTTGGGATTCATTGAGGGTTCAAAGAATTAGGTTACACTGATTGCATTTGTTAGATAAAGTCCCTCTTATAATTATGTCCCACCCCAAAAAGGTGTGTCATACACCATGAATCCCCAACCACCTCCTGTCTCCTCCCTCCCTCATTCCCCTACTCCCCCTTGCATTAGCTCATCTACTGCCTTCATATTAGAATAAAGTATATTGGATTCTTGCTTCTCCATTCTTGTGATGCTTTACTAAGAAGAAAGTGTTCTACTGCCATCCAGATTAATACAAAAGATGCAAAGTCTCCATCTTTTTTAATGGCTGAATAGTATTCCATGGTATACATATACCACAGCTTGTTAATCCATTCCTGGGTTGGTGGGCATTCAGGTTGTTTCCATATTTTGGCAATTGTAAACTGAGCTGTGATAAATAGTCTAGTGCAAATGTCCTTATGATAAGGATTTTTTCCCTTCTGGGTAGATGCCCAGTAATAGGATTGCAGGATCAAATGAGAGGTCTCGTTTGAGTTCTTTGAGGATTCTCCATATTTCTTTCCAAAAAGGTTGTATTAGTTTGCAGTTCCACCAGCAGTGTAAAAGTGTTCCCTTCTCTCCACATCCACGCCAGCATCTACAGTTTTGAGATTTTGTGATGTGGACCATTCTCACTGGGGTTAGGTGATATCTCAGGGTAGAAAAACTATGACCCTTATCATTTCTAGTCTTAGTGGTGTGAATATTGAAAAGGAAAATGTACAAATAGGAAAATTCAAGATGCAAATTTCTTTGTATTGAGCAAACAAGTATTTATAGGAATCTCTCTTTTGTCCTTGATGGCAACATTTTCATTCTACTGGCCAAAACTTTAATTCACAAGTTTGCTAAGTAGGAAATAATTTTATGGAACAATAATATTTTAATCTTGAAAATTCTTGTTATTTTTCCCCCTAAAACTTTATGACCAAAAAGTAAAAATCAAAACTTGGTTCAGATAAACAAAATGCATTTGTTGGCAAGTATCATACATTACTCTGGTAAGCCAGAATGGGTAAAAATACTTCAGATGAGGAGGTGCCTGTGGCTCAGTGGGTAGAGCGCTGGCCCCATATACTGAGGGTGAAGGGTTTGAACCCAGCCCCGGCCAAACTGCAAAAAAAATAACTGGGTGTGTGGCAGGCACCTGTAGTCCCAGCTACTTGGGAGCTTGACCAAGAGAATCGCCTAAGCCCAGGAGTTGGAGGTTGCTGTGAGCTGTGACAGCACAGAACTCTACTGAGGGTGATAAAGTGAGACTCTGTCTCAAAACCACCACAACACCACCAAAACTATACTTCAGATGAAAGACATTAAATAAAAAACTGTAAGGATTTGTTGTTATTTTATTTTTATTTATTTATTTTATCATTTCATGTTAATTGAAGGTACAAAGAATTCGGTTACAATGTTTACTGTTTAAAGTTAATTGAGAGTACAAAGAATTAGGTTACAATTAGGTTACAAATAAGGTTATAATTTGTTAGGTAAAAACCCCTCTTATAATTGTGTCCCTCCCCTCAAAGTTGTGCCATACCCCCTAACATTGAATCTGCTATTATTGTAAACTTGGGTCTTAAACTACAAAGATTATGTTGTTATTATTATGAGGATTTATTTATTTATGCTATTTCCCCTGCCTTTTGTCACTATTGAATTTAAAAACTATATTGAAACACATTTTTCTATAATTATCAACACCATGAATCAAATAGTAAGTTCTTGCTCCTTGCTCAGAAGAGAATAAACCAAGAATGAGGTAATTCCTCTCTTATTCCTCACTCCATTTTCTAGTACTTTTTTGATAAAACTGGAATTCTGAGATGCAGATGATTATTATTTACTTATTACTTTTTAGAACCTAAAATTATATCTCAATAATTACTTTTGACACTTGCATTTGATGACCATATAAATAAGGATTTAGAGCTGGCTTTGTGTCTCACTACACATAATAAACTACTGTTAACTACTGTTAACTTCTTTATTCTTGGGAGGTACATTTTTTTAACCTATAATTTTTACTGCAAATTTTCCACTCTTGAGCTTCTTAATGTTTTTTGCTTCTTTATTTTTTATTCATTTATTTTTTTAGAGACAGGGTCTTGCTCTGTCACCCAGGCTGGAGCACAGTGGCACAATCATAGCTCACTGCAGGCTTCAACTCCTGGGCTCGCGAGATCCTCCTGCATCAGCCTCCCAGAGCACCTGGGACTACAGCTGTGCACCATCATGCTTGGATAATTAAAAAATTTTTTTTTGTAGAGATGGGGTGTTGCCTTGTTATTCAGGGTGGTTTCAAACGCCTGATCTCAAGTAAGCCTCATGCCTCAGCCTTTCAAAGTGCTGGGGTTATAGGAGTGAGTTATTTCAGTAATTTCTTCTTTCAGAGAAAGTAGATAGTTCTTTTCCTGACTCTCTCTCTCTCTTTCTTCCTCTCTCTCAATATGAATACAAATATCTTGAGTCCATGATCTTAATGGCAGAGTTGCAGAGAAGTCTGAGACAAGCATTATGTACATTTCTTTATAAGTCACCGGGTCATTCTGCCTGGACACTTGCAAGTTTTGTTTTCTATCTTGAATGACTCAAGTCTTTCTTCTCTGTATCAGCCTCTCTCCCAGCCTCACCGGGATGACACCCACTGTGCAGTAGATGTTAGGTAAAAGCAGTTCTGCTCACTGACTTGCCATAACTTGTAGCCTTCTATTCTGTTGGGCTCTGGTCCGTCCTGGAATCCACCCTCTGTCCCTGTGAGGCCCCTTGGTCTGCCTCTGTGGCCTCAGCAGACGTGGGGAAGACCAACCTCTCATGACTGTCAACCTCTTCAACTCCCCATGACCTGCCATTAACTGTTTGTAAGCTAAAAATCCAAAAAGAACTGGAGATGTTCTAAAATAAGAAAACATTCTTCATCAGGATGTGAAGCATAGTATTCCACAGAGGCTGAGAGAACACGAATCACAAAAACCCAATGTTTATTGGGATCCCTTCATGCTATTTCCTGGTCTGGCTGCTCTGCCTGGTGACCACTACCTTCCACTCTCTTGAGAGACCCTTTCCTTCTGTTCTTCATGTGCACAAAGCCAGGCTATTGAAGAATATCTCATGTCTTCGCTTCAGCAGCCATTTTTAATTGGGGTGTGATTTATAAATAATAAACACATCTTGAGGGTACAGAGGGGTGACATTTTACATGTGTGGCCTAATTCCCTCAGGGCACTTTGGTGGACTCACACATTTCCCTCAGCATGGCTCAAAAGGTCTGGCAAACACAAGGGAGTTGAGCATAGAAGACCCCAGTGGGTTTTAACCTCTGAGTCAAGTGAAAAATAGTCCAGGTGTACTTTGCCCTTTATAAGTGAATTCCTCCCAAGTTCTCTATAAGCTGATAGGGGATCTTTTTGTCTGTGAGTAACTCTTGCAGGTTTTTTTGGGTCAGGGCTGGGTTTGAACCCGCCACCTCCGGCATATGGGGCCAGTGCCCTACTCCTTTGAGCCACAGGTGCTGCCCTTGTAAGTAACTCTTGGGCAACACACAGTCGTTATTCCCAAGCATGGATGGTAATTTGCAGAGAGAAGACCTTCTAAAAGCTCTTTTTAAAATTAAATTTAATTATTTTTTTTCAGATTAATAAGAACATAAATGATTAGGTTACAATGTCTGTGTTTGTCCAGGAAGGTCCCTATTGTAGTTGTGCTCCACTCGCAGAAGGTGTGCCACATACCCTCAGGTGGAGCCCGTTAAGTGAGAGCACACCCATCCTCCTCCCTCTTCTATGCTCCTCTCCCTCCCCAACTTGAATGAAATTGAGTTTTTCTCCTGTGTGAGCATGTATTAGTTCATCTACTGGCTTCATATTGTGTTCAGCACATTGGATACTTGCTTTTCTCTTCTTGTGATACTTTACTGAAGAGAATGTCCTCCAGCTCTATCCGGGTTAATATAAAAGACATAAAGTCTGCATCTTTCTTTATGACTGAATAGTATTCCATGGTATGCAATTCATGGTTTGATGGGCACTTGGGTTGTTTCCACACCTTGGCATTTGTAAACTGAGCTGTGATAAACAATCTAGTACAAATGTTCTTACTGTAAAGTTATTTTTTTTCTTCTGGGCAGATACCTGGTAATGGGACTTTAAGGTCAAATAAAATCTCTTAAAATTAACTCAGAGAATTATTTTCCTAAAGGCAACATGTACAGGGTTTCCTTGCTCCCAGCGAAGGTAGTGTTTCATGTTATCATTAATAGCCTCTTTGTCAGCTGGGGCGAGGTGGCTTACACCTGTAATCCTGTCACTCTGGGAGGCTGAGGCAGAGATTGCCTGAGCTCAGGAGTTCCAGACCAGCCTGAGCAAGAGTGAGACTCCGTTTCTACTAAAAATAGAAAAATTAGCAGGGCTTTGTGATGGGTGCTGGTAGTCCCAGCTACTCAGGAGGCTGAACCAAAAGGATTGCTCAAGTCCAAGAGTTTCAGGTTGCTATGAACTATGAAGACACCATGGCACTCTACTCAGAGTGACTGTCTCAGAAAAAAAAACAAAACCCAAAAGGCAGCCTTTTGCCTGTAGATCATGTCCTACATATAGACATGGTGCCCAGCACTGTGCCTTTCCAATGCCATGGTGGTGTGCTTTGGCTGTGAACACTCCATATCTGAATAATGGGCAGGGCCTCTTTCATTTTTCTTCACTTCAGTTCAGATTGTGGGCCCTGCTCCATCTCTCTGACTGTAATGGGAATATCGATGACTTCATTTCTACCCTTTTGCAGAGCAAAATCTGGGGGCAATGGGAACATTTTGCTGGGATGTATCTGGGTGTTTCACTCCTTTCCTTAATGATCCTTGCTGTGAGTTACAGATCTACAGAATCTGGTCTTTTTTAATCTGGGAATATTTTCTTCTCAGCTCTTCGAGTATTTCCTCTCTTTCTGGGCTGCTTTCCCCTGGTGGGATATTGCTTATTGCAGTGAACTCTTTGTCTCTGTCTTCGTGTTTTTGGCTGTCCGTCATTGACACTGGCTTGACTTCTTTTTGGGGAATTGCTCTTCCCTCACTGGGTGCAGTCTGGTGGGACTGTTTATCTGGGAGTCCTGCCCTCTCTTAGCCAAGGAATGTGAGTCCTTCCCTGGAATTTGGATTTTGAGGAGAGTGATAAAAGGTCCGACTGTGGCTGGAGTTCATTTTCTTCCATGATGGTTAGGATGAGACTATTGCGCAGTCCCTGTTCCCCTGACCCGGGCAAGCATTCTTCTCTGTCCCAGTGCAGATCCCCAGCCGTGCTTTCACACACAGTGAGCTCCTTGGATAGTGCCAGTAGCTTCCCTTTGGTCTTATGTTAACCAGAGCCGGTTCTCAGAAACTTAAGCAACCAAAGAAATGTAGCTGATACACTTAAGACAGCAGCCTGCCTCTCTTTGATCTGTCCTTCTTGTTTATTATTTTCATATCTTTTATTCCTTTCATTGAGTTTTTCTTCTTGCCCTTCAGTAACTTTTTTCTTTTTTTGGCAGTTCCAAAACTTTTGAATGTTGCTGTCTGTATTTATCACATTTTGGCCCCAATTTTTTCTTGGAGCTTCATCTTCAGCCCTCATAGCTCTATCCCCCTCCATCTTCCAGCCATAGTAGTTAGATTTCCCTCTCAAGCCTGCCATTCTTACCCTAATCTCCCTGCAAAGTGCCTATGGGCCACTCCTTCATCCTAAAATGTCATTTCGTTGCTTTTCAGTTGAGCATACTTTCCCTTCTTCAAAATTTTGCTTAAACACTATCATCTCTTGATAGCCTATCCTCTTTCTCTACAGGAAGAAAAACTCCATATTTCTTTTAATGCTTCCTCTATTGCAATCCCTTAGCAGTGGGCATTTTATTTTATTTTTGCATTTGGCCTTTTTAAAATCTGTTACTCGAATTGGAATTATTTTCAGCATGGCGCTCTTTTCCAAATAAGCTATAAAGTCTGTGCTTTACTTGTTGACTATTTTGCACAGTGCCCAATACTTTTTATGTTCTCCACAAAGGTTTTTTGGGTGAGTGAATGACTTAATGAATAGATGAAGGTAAACACTTCTCTGGAGTCGAAGTTGGCCCATCAGTTGGGTGTTCATAGCCTTTTGCTGGGTTCTGGCGTGTTTTGGGCATGCTTACCTTGTTTAGATACGTAACTCTCCTTTGCGGGAATTAGACAAGGACTGTTGGTCCTGGACATCCGATTGCTTTTGACACCAAAATATTTGTTTTTCTTCTGGCCTTGCCAAGTATAAAAAAGCATTGATTTACTTTCTACACAACCAGTATTTATCGAGTGTCTGCAATGTGCAAAGCTCGGTGCTGGTCACTATAAGACACTAACATAAATCTGACATAGAAATGGTCCTTGAAGGAGACCCTATAGAGTTATGTGATTCTACAAATAACCACAAACGAGGTAAAAAATGTTGGGTACCACCACAAAAGATATGCATTTGAATAGACTCTTGGGACACAGTTCATGTTTCAATATGAGGAGATGAGAAGGACTCAGTTATAAACAGGTAACTTTATTCATTTTTCATACAATGAAGTATGTATTGCTTATATAAAAAGAGCTTACTTGGAGATTTTAAACTTATAATGTAAAACTGATCCTGAATTTTTCATGAAAATTGTTTACTTTGGAAAGCTTTGTTTTGAGACAGATTCTCACTTTGTTGCCCTTGGTAGAGTACTGTGGCATCATAGCTAGCAGCAACCTCAGACTCTTAGGTTCAAGCAATCCTCTTGCCTCAGCCTCCCGAGCAGCTGGGACCATAGGCGCTAGTCATAACGCCTGGCTATTTTTAGAGACAGGATCTCACTTTTGTTCAGGCTGATCTTGCACTCCTGAGCTCAGGAAATCTACCTGCCTTGGCCTCCCACAGTGGTAGGATTATAAGCATGAGCCACCATGCCCGGCCTACCTTGGAGGCTTTGATAAATCTTTAAGGTACTCTTTATATGTATGAAACATTCCTACAAGTTCTGAGGAATTTTCTTGATGGTTTCCACCAATTTTTTACAATGAAAGAGAAAATATAATTAATTAATTAAATTAATTAATTAAATTTTGGGGGACAGAGTTTCACTCACCCTTGGTAGAGTGCCATGGCATCATCATAGCTCACAGCAACTTCAAATTCTTGGATTCAAGTGATTCTCCTGCCTTAGCCTCCGGAGTAGCTGAGACTAAAGGTACCTGCCAC
>CAUYON010190732.1:0-34133 GCA_963573935.1 Arctocebus calabarensis
ATGTCTTTATATAGTGATCAAGGAAATGCCATGAAGGATATCTGTAACAGTACGATCAAAATATTTCTGAATGTATATGAATCGTGCCCTATGATTGCACCAATGTACATAATTATGATTCAATAAAATTATTAAAAAAAATAAAAAATAAAAAAAGAGAAAAAATTTGTCCAAAGATATTAACAACAAATGAAGTCAATATAGTCATTAAGAATAATTACCAAAAATTCCTACTATTTGTAGAGATGTGACTTCAACCTATAGGCTAAGGAGTGAAAAGGAAGTCTCTAATCAGAGTAACCCCAAAATGGACCAGATATTGCCCAGTCTAGAGCCGGGGGCTTGTTTTGCTGTGGTAGGCGTCACTGAAAGTTGCATTCTACAAATAGGAAACTGAAACTCAGTGAGGCTAAGAGATTGGATTAATTTTAAATCCAATGACCTTTTCAACTGAGGATTTCTTAAGAACCACACAGGTGATAACAAAAGACAGATAATTTCACTGCAGACACGACTATCCCAAGCCCTTAGAGCATGGCCTGTCACACAGTAGGCCCTCAGGTGAACATATTGCAAATGACTAGTTTCATAGATCAATTATCTAATTAATTAAAACAATGTAAATTCTCCAAATTACTTCCATTAAAAGACAAATTATCAAAATGAATTACATAATTCAGTAGAAGAGACACAATTAAAAGGAATATATTTATATAAATACAGTAAAAGAGGAAAGAGGTGTTAATAGGATTTGGGTCATTAATGGCAACTTTTTTTTTTTTTTTTTTTTTGCAGTTTTTGGCCAGGGCTGGGTTTGAACCCGCCACCTCTGGCATATAGGGCTGGCGCAGCAACATACTTGTGTACCACAAAGTACCACATAAGATAAGGATAAGCCAATGACAAAAGACTAACAGTCTACGGCCACACCACCCTGCACATGCCCGATCTCGTCTAATCTCGGAAGCTAAGCAGGATTGGGCCTGGTTAGTACTTGGATGAGAGACAAAAGACTAACAAAGGCATAAGAATTCTGAACAAAATAGTTAAAAAAAAAAAACTTTAAAATTCTAGGTAGAAAAGATGGAGCGCTATAAAAGTACGAGATTTAAATCTCATATTATCCCCCTAAGTATCAAATAAGTAGACAAAAAGACATTGAGAAAATAGAAAAGACATATAAATCATGGGGGAATTAAATATGTGCTTGATTTGAATCCTATAACCACGGAACAGGCCTTGTTTATGGATTCTCAGAATATTTAGAAATAGAACACAAAATAAATCCATAAAGAAAATCTCATAAAATTTAAATCCCCAAACTGCAATTTGTTACATGCTAAATGGAGCCCAAATTACTAAAATCTCAGAATTTACATACAGGGTGTCCACCAAGTTCATTGTCCATGAACTCTATGGACCCCCTTATACCTTCAGCATGTTACAACTGGTTTAAGAGGAGGAAATAAGAAAATAACAGCAATTAAAAAACCTATAAATATATATATGTTCTAAAAATAGAATTTAGAACATTTCATTACATATCTTTGTTTTATAAAGATAAAGGGACAATATGCAATGGTAGGATTGTATTATAGAAAAGAGAAAAAACAATGAGTTGAAGCAAACAAGAAGGTAATGATAAAGACACGAGCAGAAGAAGTAAATTATGAATAGAAAATGAGATACAGTAGCACCTCCATTGCTGACCACCTCCCTTCCTTGACTCCTCCTTAAGTTGACCTCATTTTCATAGTCTGGGCATGCTCCACATGTACATTTCAGTCCAGTAGGCCTAGTTCCTTATGTTGACCATCTCCATACGTGGACCAGTCCTTTGGGTGGTCAACTTAATAGAGGTTCTACTGTGATGGATAAATACATGTAAGCTCTCATTTTTCTAAAAGATTAATATATTAGAAAAACCTGTGGAAATCATAACTGGGGAGAAAAATTAAGAAACAAAATCATAAATAAAAGTATCAAATAATATTATTGCTCTCTCACTAATACCAAAAGTACAAAAGAACAAATAGTGTAACAGAAGGAATAGAAAATTCCTACTATATAAAACTGTTTTGAATAAAGAAAAATATGCTAAATTACCTAATTTAGTCTCCATGAAAATCTAGTTTAATCAATATAGTTCTCATCCAAACAAGATAGAGATAATAGGATTGGAAAGACCAATTAATATATATGTAACATTTGGAAATAAACTGTAAATCATTCAGTAATACTTTAAACAAATAATAATAATTCAGAACCAATAAGTTTATTCCCAGAATGCAAGGGAAGTTTAAACTAAGAACATAATTACTGAAAAATAATTCATGAAATAATTCACACTCGTAGATTAAACAAGAAAATAAATGTAATAAATATAGCAAAAAAAGAATTTGGCAAATGTTTTTAACTTAAAAAATTTAATTGGAATAGGATATTTTCTTAATATGCTTATGAGAACCAATTTAAAATATGAATAACTAATGTTGATAGACATTGTGTAGGAGTGAGTTTAAAATTATAAGCTCTAAAAAGTACCCTGTCCAGTAGTCCATGGTGTTGACTAAATACTTTAAATGATTAGCTCTGCTGGGGGAAGACTGATATCTTCTAATGAAGCTTGACAAGCTTAGAAAGTAAATATATTTAAACAGAAGGCTGCTTACTTGCTTCAGGACAAAGAATCATGTTTGGTCAGTGACAAGGTTCTATGGCACAGTTTCTTACCAAATAGCTATTTTCCCTGCTTCTCTCTCAAACTGACATATGTTTTACCTGGATACATTGCTGCTGAGTAAGATTACATCCCTGCCTCGCCTCCATTACAGCAGCTAAATGTGATTATGTATTTAAGTTATGGCCAGTGGGCCACAGAACTTCTAGGAAGTCTTCTTAAAATGTGGGAGGTGTACCTTTCTTTCTTCCTTCTTCCCTCATCCTGCTGCTTGGAATGAGGATATGATGCCTGGTGCTCCAGCAGCTGTTTTGGACCACGTGGATAAAGGCTCTTGTAGGTTGGAGCAGAAAGCTATCCCATAGAGACTCAGCTTGAAGGAGCCTGTGTCTTATGACTATGAATCTTTGAGACTAACTCATTTCAGCTTTCAGCTTGGTTTCAAGAAATCTCCATTACTCGCACCTGAATTTTATCCTAAGTCACAAAATTCATAAGAAATGATTTTGAATTGACTTTACTATGCAGATAAATATGAGATAGGTTCCAAAGTCCATGACCATAATAATTTTAGCTTAGTTAATTTTTAAGAGTAGTAGCTTAACACTCACATTCATTATTAAAAACTGATCTATATATTTTTCAAAAAACAATTTCCACAATGAGATGACTTAGTAAGGTATTTTGCTTTGGAATACTTTTGGCTATGAATAGAGATGAGGAATCAAGATGATGGCTGGGATTCTGGTTTAATAACAGTTAATCTATAGTATTTCTAGAAATAACTAAACGTATATAATAAAATGTATCTTTCTATAAATTATGTTTAGCTTAATATATATTTATTGATAAAAAATATAAATATACATTTATTTTATATTTATTGCTAGAAAATATGTAATTCCTATAATTTTCTAGAAATATGTATAGTTTTAGCCAAATACAAATTAAACATATAAAACAAAATACATTCTTTTATACCAACAAGATGTAAGTAGAAATTACACAAGGGCCTGGTTTATAACAACATCAAAAAATATAAAAACCTAAGAAATAGTGTAATAAAAGATATCAATGACTTATGTGAAGAAATCTTTATTAGAAAATAAAAAAGATTAGTGTAAATGGCCTAGGACAGGTTATAACAAATGAAGCATGCACTGTTATTGATTTGTCCTACGATTATGCAAAAGCTAAAGCAATGTGGAAGTTTGAAATGCCACAAGTTTATTCTGGAAAAAACAAAAATAATTTTTGACCTCATTTGCAAAAGTAAATGGATATGACTGTCAAAAGTGTTCTTTCTTAAAAAGTGCTGGTCCTATCAAATATAACACCATACTATAAAATCACAGGAATAAAAAGAGACAGACTAGAAGTCAGTAGAACAAGATAGATGCCCATACATTAAATAGAAAAATTAATATGTAAGAAAGCATCATAAGCAAATAAGGAAATGAGGAATCCATAAATGTTGGGCATGAGAAAAAAGGCTTTGTTCCTTACTCTCTATATACAAAAAATAATCTCAATGGAAAGCTGGAAAAAATCAACATCAGTGAAAAATCAGCCCAAAATAAAATAGAACCTCAGATATTTGGAAAGATAAGAATTTTCTAAAGATTGAAGCAACTGAAGGAATTGCAAAGTAATATATTGCAATTGAATTTCAAAATGCCGGCTCGGCACCTGTGGCTCAGCGGGCTAAGGCGCCAGCCACGTACACCTGAGCTGGCGGGTTCGAATCTAGCCCAGCCTGCAACCAAAAAAATGGCCCCGCGTTGTGGCGGGCACCAGTGGTCCCAGCTACTTGGGAGGCAGAGGCAAGAGACTCGCTTGAGCCCAGGAATTGGAGGTTGCTGTGAGCTGTGATGCCACAGAACTCTATCCAGAGTAACAGCTTGAGGCTCTGTCTCAAAAAAAAAAAAATTTCAAAATGCCTCTTCCATGAAAATGTAGAAAATAAAACTCAATTATAGCAGCCTGTTAGAAAATATATCTATATAAAAATGACAAACTATAATTCTTTTTATAGTATATAAAGCTCATAATCACCTTTGTAAGGGTAACATTAAGATTTATTATAATAAATAAATGGACCAAATATTTTCCCAGACAATTTAAGTATGCAGAAATACATATAATTTATGTTAACGTTTAAATTAGCTAGTAATGAAAATGCCAACAGAAAGCACCATCTAGATCTAGTCAGTAAAACCCAAACTACCCAATACCTGGTGATTATGAGATTTATTACTAAAATTGGCAAATAATAGTTGTTGAAATTAGTAGAAGCTAGCATAACCCTCTTAGAAAAAAAATTTAATAATACAATTCAGGATCTATTAAATGTTCCTACTCTCTGACACAGCACAAACACTCAGGAATTAATTAAAAAGAAATAATTAGAAAGTAAAATGTGGTATATGGACTAACATGTTTACTGAAGCATCATTTGTAATGGCAAAATATATTTTTTTAAATTTGAAAAAAAAGGAAGAAAGGAAAAATACCCCACCATTACCAATTATAATTACAAATACATAGTATTATGAAACAATAGAGAAATTTTACATGATAAGGTTAGGGAGCAGGGAGGTCAGATCGAGGGAGGGTCCTCCCTGATGCATAATGCAAGGGTACTTGTCGGATTCATTAAGTATAGAGCATAAATGTCTTAATACAATAATTAAGTAAACGAGATGAGGTTTGTATTAACCAGTGTGATGTAACATAGGAAGTCAGCACATTGTACCCCATACATGCATTAATGCGTACATGATCTATGCATTTATGACTTAATAAAAAAAAAAAGAAAAGCATATCATGAAATTGTATAATTGGTGTAGTTCAAGTATATAAAAATGTGCATAACAGCCTGAATGAAGGAATGAAGAAATTCTAAGAGTGACATCATGTCAAAATTATAGGCAATTTTCCTTGTTAAAGCGTTACGTAATTTTGTTAGGAAAATCATTTTGATCTGAATGTATGTGTGAATGCATGTGTGTGGTGTCATGGTTAGTAGTTACGTGACCTTGAACACATTACTGGACATCTTTCAGCTTCGGTTTGCCCATTTGTAAAAATAAAATAATAATAGGATTCACTTCACGGACTTGTTTTGAGGACTTAATAAGGTAATACATTTACAACACCAAGTACTATTGCCTGGCACTGAGTACAAGTTGATGGAAGTTTTGGACGTAACAATGACTTTGGGAACAGAGATGATGATCTGATTGCTGTTGCTGTATCTCTGTTTGTAAATTTTCACTAGTTTTCCACTGTTCACAGAAAATTCTTCAAATTTGGAATCTTGACATTTAAAGATTGCCATCATTTTGCCCATTCTATCTATCTAATTTCACTTTCAACTCCTTAAGATAAGTTTTCTGGTCTAGTCAAGCCAATCTGAGATTTTTGTGTTCAGCTTTGCAAACATTTGGCTGCTGAATAAATGCTGAAAGACAGTTCATGCCCTGTGGGTACATTTCTAGTCTAGAAGAGGGAGACAGGAAATAGACAAGCGAACAGACAGTATAGGAAAATTTCAGTCACAAGCCAGGCTGTTGTTCCACTGTCCTGAACTGTTCTGGTTGTGTTGGTTGATGGCAGATTGCATTCACTCTGTTCAGGGGTAATTGTCCCATACTTGTTTTTATATTTAATATCACATCTGTGGTTATGTATTTTAAATATCATATGGGAAGATTATCATCATGTCCATTTTTTGCTTGATTATTATTATTCTTAACAGTAAAGTCTTTCTCATCAACCCAAACTCTTACCGTTCTTCAAAGCTCAACCCAAACTCGCCCCTCTGCAACTCAGTCCTCTGGAAGATGCCTCCTCCCAGGGTTCGATTCTGCTTCCTTCCCTCCTCCCTGACATTGTTACCTGTCTTAATCATATTTCTCTAACTGGATAGGAAGGTCCCCAGGGCAGAAAACTTGTTGTTGATCAGTTGAGTTCATTTTGGGGGATTTTTAATTCTCAAGAATTTCTTATAATTTCTATCCCAATTGTAAACACAACATAGGCAACCCATAAAAATGTATTTGAATCAATGGAACATCTTATCTAAGAAGAAATTGTTTATTCATCATAATTCAGGTTTACTTCAAGAGGAGGCATCAAAATTGACCCATCGTTAATGCCTAAAGGAGATTTTCTGGAATTACTTTCCCTGTGCTTCCATGAGAGAGCATTTCTGAGAGCAAACTGGTGCCTTGTTCTGTGGTCTGGCCAGGAGCAGTGTCAGATACATAGTTATGCCACACTAGGTGATTTCCTTACAACAGGCCATTTGAAACTAACCAGTATGTGAGCAACAGGCAAAATCTTGGAGCCGTCTTGCCTAATTGAAGCGCCCTCTTTCTAAGATGGTAGCTCACTGCCAATCCCTAGACATCCAACTCAGGAGAAACACAAGACGTAAAGATGATCGCTCAGTGCTCAGCGTGGACTGAGAGTGTAGCTCAGAGCAGAGGCTCTATCCTCACCTTGAAAGTGCCTGTTATAAAGAAATCAGTCAGCTTTATGCTGGCAGTGCCCCAGCTCTGTATTAACTTCCAGATTAATGTCAGATCATAGCCCAGGAATTATTCATGAAGCCCCTCTGTACAATGTAATTGCAGATTTTGGCATCCAGAGTGAAGTCTCATTGTTTTATAGATTAGCTTCTCTTCCTGTACTACGGAAGAGACAACGATCTGACACAACTTAGTCTAGGGAGAAAAGGAGTTCATGTTTTTCACATGAAAAAGCATTTGTCAAGTGAGAGATCCCAGGTCTCACTTACACTCCACCTCGAGAATGGGGACCCGCGGCTGCAGCGAGAAGGAGCTGGCTCCAGACCCATGAATGGCGACTTTCATTGTGGATCTTTTCCAAGTGAATGGAAATGGCTCTTTATCTACCTTCAGGAATTAGTTTTACCAAACCGTGGCTCTGCCAATCTCTGCTGTAACATCAGCAAATGTAATTTCTGTGTGTGGACGAAGAAGCCTACCTGTTTCCAGGGAAGGGTACCAGTCAGTAAACTCACTCCAATGAATCATTAAACATGATTCGATGTAATCAAAATATTAATATGTATTCAGAAAAGGTTTAATATTTTACTGCAAATGCTGTTCCTGTAGTAATCAGCACACCTTCACTGTGAGATTTTAGACTCTAGCACTGTCGGACTGTGACTTTGAAAGGTGAAGAATGGCAGTTTGTTTCTTGTTTGGGCAAAATTTGCTTATTTTACTATGTTTACAGCAAGGATAATGGTCTTGAGTCACTTTACATGGGTCTACCTGATATATGAGTTCTTTACTTTCTATGAGATAAATGTGTGTGTTCATGAATGTGTATCTAGTGATATATATGTTTGTATACATATTTATGCACATGCACATTTGAATATATTTATATATAACTTTTATATAAAAATAAATGTATTCTTACGGTTCCAATTAAAAGCTCTTCTGGGCAAATGTAATTGAACACTTATCAAAAAGGGTGATATATTCACCTAATAAGAGTTTATACTTTTCTCCTTATTAAATTACATTCAATTAAAGCTATCAATCCATATATCCTAGGTTCTTGGTCAGCGTTAGAAGGTTAACAGGTTTGCCTAACAGATTTTTTTTTCAGTTTGGTAAAATTTTTCTGGAGGAAAAATCTGTGAACTACATTTCGTTGAATCTGAATCCACTTTCTCCCTCTCATTTCTGGTTTCCATTATCAGGGTGGCCATTTTTAATTTAGCTGTTGGTCTACTGTTAATGTATCAGCAGAGAATTGAGAAATTATCTGGATCATTTAATTCAGTGATTTACATACCTGAATAATACCATTCTCATATGTACTCTGTCTCTACTTGACTGTATTTTTATAGGTTTGGGCTGACAATAATTAGTTTTTGAGAAAGGAGATTAAGGAAGTGAGAAATATAAGCAAGAGATTTAGCATAGCATGGAGGCTTCTCAAAATAATAAAACTAAAATTACCACATGATTCAGCAATCTCACCTCTGCGTATATACCCACAAGATTTGAAATTAGTTTGTTGAAGGGATATTTGCCCATCTCATTCACGATGCCCATGTTATGGAATCAACCTAGCTATCCATCATCAGAGAAATGGATAAAGAAAATGTGCTATGTACACATAATGGAAAACTCTTCAGCCTTAAAAAAGGAGGAGATTCTGTCATGCTGTGACAACGTGGATGCAATTGGAGAATCTTATGCTAAGTGGAATAAGCCAGGCATAGAAAGACAAACACACACGTTGTCACTTACAGGTGAAATCTAAAACAATGGAACTCGTGGAAGCTGGGAAGAGAACGGTGGTTACAGAGGCTGTGTGTGTGTATGTGGGGGGGGGGGGAGATGATGATCAAAGGGTACAAAATCTCAACTGGACAGGAGGAATTCTTTTTGAGTATTTCCAAGAATGGTTAATACAGGTGGTCTCTGAGTTACAAACATCCGGTTGAACATACAACTTGCACTTTATGAATGGAGCCTATTGCAGGTAATATAGGTAAATGTACCTGTTCCAACTTCCATACAAATCCAACTTAAGAACAAACATTCCACTTCATAGTGAACCTGTCTCATTCTTAGCCTGGAGACTGCTTATAGAGTTAATGATAGAGTATTGTACATTTCAAAATTGCTAAGGGAGTAAATTTCAAATGTTCTCACAACAAAAAATGTGAAGGATTTGAGATGATGGATGTGTTAACCTGTTTGATTTAATTATTTCACATTGTAATACCTCTTTGTATGCTAGAAATTAATACAATTATAAATTGTCAATTTATAATTTTAAAAAGAGAAGAAGGTAGATTACTAAAAATAGGGAGTTTCACCCACACTGGTGAAAGAGAGGTCACTATTACAGGCTCATTCTGTGACTGGAGAATGTTAACCTCAATTTGTTTTCCTCGTTGGAAATTCATTAAATACAGAAAAGTATAATTTAATATACAGTCGATTCTAATAATAATTTCAGTTGAAGTTCTATGCAGATACGGTTTATCTTGGCCTGGTGAACTATATGCAATTATTTCCCTCTAACATTGCTTTAGCTATTTGGAAAATTTGATAAGAGGGAGATTCATTATACACAGTATACACTATATACATCTGTGTCTTATACCTACAACATTCCACTTCGTAGCGGAGAAAAAATATTTGCTGGCAGATCTGCAATATCTCCAGTTCCTCTTCAGCAGCCCTTAAGAGTGTTGAGTTAGCACCTGCATGCGCCTACCGACCCACTTTAATTCTGAGAACCCTTCAAGAATATTACGTACCACAGTAGCATAGAATTTTATTAAACATTGAAAATGCAATTCTGTTTCATATAGATGAAACCTGTAGCAGAAAGATGTCGTGTTTTGCTGTAGTGTAGTACTGAATTTGTGTTGCAAATTCCATGTTATTTTTTGTGGGCAAATATGTCTCTTCCACTTCTTTGTTCTTCTAAATACAGATTCTCCCGACCCTGGATAATGAGGACCTTATAGCTCTTCTATCATTTTTTTAGAACATTATAATATTTTCCAGTACCGAGATCTCTCTCTCTCCAAACAAAGGAATCGCTTGTCAGATGAGAAAGTCGGACCTCCAGATGCGGTTGTGTGTTCCATATGGCCATTTGAGACCATTCTTGGCCTTCGATTATTCATTTACTTTCTATATTTCCCATCAGTCTGAAAGCTCCTGCGTGTAGGGACTGTGTCTACCTTCTTCACATCTAGATTCTCTCTAGCCTCAGATCTGTAGGCACAGAGTGGGCACACATTAAATATTTGTTGAATGAGAGAAGGGATGGTCTCCTCCTTACCATGTACCTAACATTATACATAAGATCCACTTCAACTATTCACCTTCCTTTGTAAAGTCCTACAAAGAACAGATCAATAATTCCTGTGATGTTAGCTCTTTTCCTCCAGAATTGTAATATAAAGACCAGTGTCAACTGCATACTTCAACTTCTTGCTGCCAGAGAAGGCAGAGATACTTCTCTGAATAGGATTTCACTGGAAGATCTATTTCTTTTCTTGGAGATGTGTCCATTCTCAATTTAGGTATCATATGCATTCCTTTTGTGTAAATGTTAAAAATCCTTAAAGCAAAGATTTGGAAAGTCTAATATCTACTGTGTCTCTTCCATCACGGGCATTTAACTTAGTTCTTTTATGTTGTGCCATTTGTATGACACTCCGCATTAATGGAGTGCCTTCTGTATGTTAACCCCTTAGAACAACTGTCGGAGGCAAATGGTATTATAATTCCATACTATAGAAAAATAAATTCAAGCTTAGAGAGGTTAGTTTACTTGTCCAAAGTCACATAGACAGTAAGAGTCAGATTTGTACCTAGGCACCTGATTTCATGGTCTTAACTTTTGTGAGACTCTGTTTCTAAGAGAATATTATGCTGTGAGAATATTATGAGGCTGGTGCTGATTTGGTAGTATTTTTTTCCTGTTGCCAGTCATTGGTGCCAGGGAAGGGACACATGTAACACCTGAGTATTAGAGAGAGATGTGAGCATTTTTCATGGTTTTCACTCTGACACATTTTCTCCATGTTTAAAAAAAAATAAACCTGTGTGCCCGTAATTCTTAAGAGGGAAAAATGCATTTCTAAGAAGCTATGGTAGAAAAGACCAAATTGTTGTATTTCAGATTCTATACAACCTCAGCACATTGTACCAAACCAAAACAAAACAACCCCCCCCCCCAGCCCCCCAACAAATCCTTCCCTGTGACTAAAGTGAAAAACCTACCCATCTGAAGGGGAAATCTTCCGGCTATTTCTGCCTTGTAAGCAGCTATCGATCCATCCAGCAGAGGGCAGACAAGGTAACGAAACTCTCCAGGTTTCTCCGACTGTGCTGCCTGGGCTCTCAGACCGCTCTGTTGACAAGCCACAGAGGATGTTGTATAAGATGATTGCTGCCAGGCCCTTAGGACAGAGATAAAAATTCCTGTTTCTCCAGGAGGATAAATGGACAACAAAAAGCCCTTGATAGAAGGACATGGCCTGTCTCTAGTTTGGATATTATGTGTGTGAGAGAATTTGCGTGTTAAATTTGGCATCAAAACAGAGCTGATTCCAGAACACTCTGGTGGGGACCTCAATTTCATATTCATTAAAAGGCAATGAAAGTGGGGGTGGGAAGGGAGCGAATAGGAAATCAGAGAGTTGAGGGGAAGTTTGAACCCTTCAGCAATAAATTTACGTCGTCCTAGATGAAAAAGAAAGATGTTTTGTTGTTGTTGTTTTATTTTGTCACCATTTCACAAAACAGGATGGTGAGACCAGAGGGTTCTAAGTTAGGAGACCGAGTGCCATGCTCTTCTCTGCCAGTTCTACTTCTGTGACCTGTCACTCTCTTGATGTTCCTGTCTCATGATGTCGTGTGAGGACTCAGGTGGGGCTGGATCACTGAAGTCAGCATCTAATATTTTCATGGAAAATGGTCTTCAAAACCATGAATTCTGTGCTAGAGTATAGAGTGTTATCATTTGGGAACTCTTTGGGACTCAGAGTTATTTTGAAAACATACGGTGCTTATCCTGTGAGACAAAACTTGAAATTCCAAATATTCTGGTGAGCGCTCAAGGATGCTCCTTGAAAGCTACGATAACTCCACGCAGGTATGGACTGGCCAACTCTCCAGCACTGCATCACATGACCTTTCTTCTGAGTGTCCCTTTCAATGTGTTGTGGATAATACTGATTGCCAGGCCTTCAGAGGGGGTGATGATGAGATAGCACATTCTGTGGCCTTGCCCCTCACTCTGTTTTATTTTTGCAGTTGAATAAGGCAGTTGTTTTCTCATTTTGACAATAACATAGCGATAGCAACAATAATAAATAAATTAAATATGCACGTGCCGGAAATCAGTGGGCTAAATTTCTGAGCTACACCAGTTTCTGTGGCTGGGTTATCAGCACCACATATTTATAATAGAAATGCCAGCAGCTTCCTCATTGGCAGTGGGTAAAGGGCCTGCTCTTACAACACACACAGAATTGGGATCTGACAGTCAAGTGTCTCCGTAGCCCCTGATATCATGATTTGTGCTTTCTTCGCCCAGACAGGTGAACTCTTCATTTGAAAGGTATCAGGTCCAGCCCTCCCCAGGATGGACGCAGCTAGGAGGAGCTGGTCTGTCCTTCCAAGGGCACGATTCCTTTCTGTGCAGAAAAATAAAAGCAGCAGCCAGAAACTTCAATCAGTGCTTTCAGATGCCAAAACTATGACACTGTCACACTGGTGTCATTAAAGCTAACTAACCATATTAAACGAATATTAAAATATGGGCTCCTTTGCATAACATAATGAGCAAAACCGCTTTTAAGTTTCTCCCTGTGCTTTGAGGTGAGGTGGCATTTACATTCCCAAACTTTGAAGTCGGAACAAAATGTACAGGTAGAGGGTACTAGATCAAATAATAACCAACTTCAAAAAGCATTTTGGCTGTTGGATGTCCCAGGGCTAATTTCCTCTAGACATTTTAAATGTAAATGTCTAAACTCATTTAAAAATTGTAAATTGGTCTAGGTTCAATCAAAAAGCATCCTGACGCAGAACAGGGAGACCAGGCTAATTGTCATTTGTTTGTCAAATGAATTCCATTTGGAAAGCAATGAAACCTCCAAGCTAATTCTTTTAAGGTGAGCTGGTAGTTGTATTATCAGTTAAATGCAGTAAAATGCATAATCATATGATGATAATGAAAACTGAACCCGTGTTAGCGCTGGGGCTCTGCCTGCCACGGGGCATAGAGTGATGAAACTTAAGTACTGTAATGTTGCCTTGGCCACAATGGTACCAAGTCTGGTCTTTAGCCTTACAGACACTTCCTTTGCATTTTAAAAAACTTTATCAAAGCACCGTGGCAATATAGAAAATGTCAAAGTGAAATGCACTGTAGGCAAATTGAGATTTCATTAAGTTTAAATTTATTGCTTTTGACTGATGTATTACCATGCTTGTTAAGAACCAGTAATTTGGAATATCTGTCTGCCTGGTAAAATAGCTTTGTCTCCTTGCATATTACTTTGTATAGACTTTGAAAGACCACAGTAATTCAGAGTGAGCAGGGTCTGTTTTTTAGCAGTGTTTAGAAAACTGTAAGGCATCCGGTCTCGCGTTCTGCTAAACTTGCACATGCTTCGCCAAGGTATTGGAGGTTAATTGTAAAACTACTATGTATGGTATGTGTTACCAAATGGTATGATAGATGCAAAAATGTAGAACTGAAAATGTCTCTGCTGCTAATCTATTTCTTCTTCATACTCGTGAAGTGGGCTTAGATCAATGATGAAGGACATACACTGATATACCACGTTCAGGTGACAGAGAAACAGAACCACCGCACTTTCGGGAAGGCCGATGGTATGGCTCAATCTAGGCATGTGACAAACAAGGAAAGGGAGGCCCGGAAGTTACACGGCTCTGGGAGAAGTAGATGAGAACCCAGGGTGCCCTATAGCCATCAGGGCCTCAGCCTCAGTGTCAACTCCCCTCCCACCTCTGACCTTCAGGCCCTTCCTCCCCCACCCAACAGCACTGTGGGTCTCTAATACAGTGGGTGGCAAACATTTTATGCAAAGGGACCCCCAGAGGCCTAGAAGCAAAACTGATGATAATATGTGGGTACTTAGAGGGTAGCAGAGAAAACAAATTTCCACAGTATCTTTATGATGAAACTCTGAATAATTGTGTACAATTTTTTTTTTTTTTTGTAATGTAGGCCTCTGAATGAGAAGAAAGGAATTCTTTTGGGGGGAGGATAACATTCTACTTGTTGGGGTTCAAATGTAGAAACCATTCTTGGTTCATGGACTGTATAAAACAGGGAGTGGTTTGGTTTTGTCCACAGGACATAGTTTGCAACTCCCTGCTCCAGCACCTCACACTATTTCATTTCCTCCATTGGACACTGGGAGACCATGGGGCACAGGGCCTGGGTGGCTCCATTTTAAACGATGGCGGCAATGTTGAATACCATAGCCTGGCTCAGTTCCCGGATAAGCCATAAAAATTACAAGTGACCAACTCCCCTGGCCAAAGCCAATCGGCTTACAAGAGTCCTAATAAGGTACAGGGCTCAACCAATCAGAGGCCACCCCATTGTTCCCATACCCTAACCTTGTACCCTAACCTCATAAATACCTGACCAAACTGCGCCAGGCAACCCAGAGCCCAAGCTCGAGTTTGAATAATAAAAACTCTTCTGTTCTTGCATCAGATTCGGCTGCCTGGGGGTCTGTGGGGATGCAGTACTCTGGGCACAACAACACAACACTCTCTGGAATCACATTCTGCTTGTTTACTATATAATTATCAGTCTGCACTCACTAGAAATCAAGTTCCATGAGGACAGAGGCCTCGTCTGGTTGCCTCTGTATCTCCAGGTCCTAGAATAGTAGGTGTGATGAATATTTATATGTCTGGTGCATGGTGGTTACTTGATTGATATGTGGTGAATCTAGAATGAATTCAGATTTTACCACCAAACTAAACAGGTAACAAGATAGTAACCTACCAAAGGGCTAGAAGATTCTCATTGTTCGTTCTTTTAGTTCTGATTTACCTTACAACTGTGGTATTATTTGGAATGAGATTAAATAAATAACTCAAATGTCAGGTTATTTCTGATTTATGTCAATATAATAGTCCACAGATTCCTTTCTGATTTTATGATCATGAGATGACAGTTAATCAGGACATGGCATATTTTAACACCCTAATATATCTCGGTCACAATTATAATTGAGTTAAACTCCGTCCAGCTGCCATGCCATGTCTCAACCTCCAAGTCTAAGCTGTCTGCAGGGGAAAGCAGCACCCAGGCAGCCATGCTCACGGCGTCAGGTGAACACCATTGTGGAACCTTTCCTGAGGAACCCAGTCTTCCTGCAGCCCTGCTCTGAATACCCAGTACTCTGTGTCATGAGCTGAGCTTGTTCTGTTCCGCTCCATAGTAGCATCTGATTCTCAACCTTTCATGGTGCCAGTGTTACCTGCCCACAGGGACTGAGGGAGCCCCTAAGGGTAGAGCCCCTCCCTTGCTTCTTTGGTAGGCCACACGATTCCCATTTCAGGCATGATTTTTTTTTTTTTTATTACAAGAACAAAATAAAAATCATTAAAAAGCTCATCTCAAGAATTTCGTTTTAAGACACACACAAAAAGTGAAGAACTTTTCAAGGTATTTACAGCCAGCTCAATTTCTTATGTCACTAATTTACAATAGAGATTCATAATCAAAACTGAAACCTTGAGTCACTTCAAATGTGCAACCCATAAATAATCTTTCATTATTCTCAGTATAAAAAGCATTTTATGAAGATGTTTCATGGCAACGTTTTTGGCAAGGTTTTCTTGTTGATTTTCAGGTAATCAAGGATCAAGGAGACAGCAGAATAAAATTTGTCTAGACCAGTGATTTTCAGTGATGTGCATAGCACACTGGTGGGCCATGAGAGGATCTGAGGTGTGCTGTGAAAATTTTTAAAGAGAATTAATTAAATTATTTTCAAATATGTTGAAAGTACAGTAAGTATATTCCTTTTTTTACTCTTTTTTTGATCAACATAATTTAAGTGTGTCATGGAAATTTAACTATAGGTTCAAGTATGCTTTGAGACAGAAAAGGTTGAAAAACAACTGGGCTAGACTATACTTAGTAGAAATAAGGACCCTTCAGAAATCTGTTGTGCATACACACACACACACACACACACACACATATATTCTGACTCCTCTACCTCTAAAATCTCTCCTGGAATATGCTTATATCTGACATAGCAGTCTATTCCATAAGACTCTGGTGGAATGAAGGAATCTCTAGTCTGATGAAAAGAATTAGTACTAAGAAAGAAAGGGCCGGCTTCCTAGAGAAGAGAAGGGTCATCAGAGGGTCCAGCAAGGAGAAGCCACTCTGGTATTCTAATCCAGGACTGGCCTTTAGGGTACTGGTTCTCAACTTGGGGAGCTGAGGTCAACTGTGCCCCTCAGGAGACAGGTCATGATGTCTGGAGACATTTTTGACCATCTCAACTTGGGAAGAGGAATGTTACTGGCATCTTGTGGGTAAAATCCAGGGATGCTGCTAAACTTCCTTCAAGGCACAGCATAACCCCTTTAAGAAAGCATTGTCTGGCCCTAAATGTCAGCGAGCCACTATGGAGAAATTCTCTTTTCCTTTCTTTCCTTTCTCTCTGTCTCTCCCTCCTCTCTCCTCCCCTCCCCTCTTGTCCCCTCTTCCCTCCTTCCCTTCCTTACTTCCTTCTTCTTCTTCTTCTTCTTTTTTTTTTTTTTAACATAAGCTTTCTTCATTCTGTAGCTTCCACAGTGCAGATAGGAAGCTAAGATTCTTGTCTTTACATTTGAATCATTCATAATGGGACCAAAAAATGACAATTATGACGCGATCAATGGAATCTGAAATTCAACAGATAGAGGTACACCAAGGAATATCAGTCCTTTGATGCATATTGAGTCAATGAATTTGGAGGAAGAGGTACCCCAAAATAACACTTCCCACATGGTCAGCATGACCATCGGTTACCTAAACAACTCATATATCCTGGGTGAACTGTACCTTTTATATTCCTCCAGCACCTTTTGAAATCTTATTGCGGTATCAATGTCCTAAGTCCTAGCCAACTATTTGTTTACCACAGAATCTAATTTATAATAGAAATGCTATATATTTTTAAACTGTAGGTCATAGTCTAGAATACTTTCCATTACCTTCTGAAAGTATAATGATAATTAGATGTAAATGACGATTCTGAAACAGTGTATGACCCTGACTCAGCAATGAAAGATGAGACACATATTATTTCATGAGGCAGGGGAGTTAAAGGAAATTTCAGCTAGTTTAGGACTGCTAATAAGGAAATTAAGTCAATTTTCATATTCTAATTAATCCCTATTTATAGTATATTATAATATTAAATATTGAGCAGTTGTATCTTGGTATAGAAAACACTATGGCTTTCTCTTAGTTAGCTATAATTCTTTTTTTATTTTTATTTTTTATAATTCTTTGAGTTACTTGTCTCAGAGTTATCCATCATTATCTGAGTCATCTATAATTCTTTATAGTTTTTCTTTTTTGAGACAGAGTCTCACTATGTCACCCTCAGTAGAGTGCCATGGCGTCACAGCTACAGCAATCTCAAACTCTTGAGCCTAAGTGATTCTCTTGCTTCAGCCTCCCAAGTAGCTGGGACCACAGGTGCCAGCCACAACACCCAGCTTTTTTTCTGTAGTAGTTGTCATTGTTGTTTAGCTGGCCCAGGCCGGGTTTGAACCTGCTACCCTTGGTGCATGTGGCTGGTGCCATAACCACTGTGCTATGGGCGCCGAGCCTATAATTCTTTATAGTTACTAGAATTCTACTAGATTGAATTTTTTGAAACAAATAGATAATATTGTACTACAACTCTACTAAGTCATTAAAATGGGGCTATGTATTTATCATCCTCACAACAATCCATTGGCATTTGTACCATTAGCTGCAGTTCATAGTTTTCGGTATGAGGGTTAGCACTACTAAATAAATGACTTGCTCATGGTCATAGAGCTGGAAAGAACAAAGCTATCTGTGAACCCAAGTTTATCTGGCTTAATGACTGTGTGGATATATTGAAATGCTTAAATGCTCTTTGTTGTTATTGGGTGAAATTTTTATGATTCCATATCAAGATGGTAAAAAATACAATAAAAAAATCTGTTAAGTATTTGATTAATCTCATCAATCTGGCCAACCTATAACTCTGAGGACAAAAGGAACTTGTATGGACAGAATTGTTTAAATTTCCATCACCTAATCAAGTTAACTGGAAAATAAACATACAAACAAACAATGAACAAAAGAGCCAACCTTTGTTTGACCCAAAAGCAAAAGTTCTCAAAATGAGGTTCCGAAAACAGCAACATGTGGCTCCCAAAACAGCAACCTCGGCATCACTTGGGGTATAAAAGCACATGATGAGACCTCGGTGGAACCAGCACTGTTTAAACAAAGCCTCTGTTGTTCCATAGTAGAAGCATATTGGAGAAGCTCTATTGTAGATATAACCCGTCTTACCCACTGGTGCACTTGTGCTTATAATCGCCACACTCCTACATCTCCAGTACTTTCATGTTTCTCCATGTTCTTTGCTCTGCTTTTATTGGTAAGAAACAGTTGACAATGACAATCTAAATCTCAGACTTGTTTAAAAGGCCATCTTCCCCAGGTGTATCCTAATAAATTCAACATGTGGGCAGGTGGATCTCATACATTTTTATAGCTCTAGAATTGCAGGATGCTAACTGAGGGGCACAGTGCAAATTTGGTGGTGCTGCAACTTGCAGAATTTAGGAGACTTTTACTCAGGATGTAGCTTAGCTTTGATAAATTTCTTTTAAAAATTGACAATTCATATTTGATGTGAATGATACCTCTTAATAATATGAAATAGTTCAATGTTCTTAAATCATTCTGAATCCATGGGAGATTGATGTTTACTTCCTTTAACTCTGGAGCTGACCAAAGTATTTTCTCTTTAAAAAAAAAAATCGAGATATTATAGGATACAAGATGTTTTAGTTACATGAATTGCTTTTGTATAGTTTGAGTCAAAATTTGTAAGTGTGTCCCTTACCCATAGGGCGTGCACTTACACCTCCCTTCTGACCAAATCTTTAATAGAAAGCAAAGAGATTTCTTTGGATGGTCCTTATAAAACAGAAATATTTTTCCTGGAGGATTTTTGCTTCATGCACATAACTTCTGAATTCAAGAAATTGTAGGACCATAAGTGGAACATGAAAAAAGTAATTAGAGTGTCTGTTTTTGGGTGAGTAGCCTCATTTTGATCCTTTACTTCTGTCCCATGACATTTCTTGGGAACTAGCCCAGATGGGAAGGTTGCTAAAAGAAAACTAATGTTCTCCATAGGCTACCATCGTTCCCCTTGAAGGAATATTAGACGCTGCCCTTAAATGCATTTGCCAAAGATCATACCCTTAATTTAATTCTGTTGGGCTTATAAACTACAACATGCAAATTCGTGTATGTCAATACACTAGTTTATGGAAATACGTGTGTCCAGGCAGGAAATAGTCAAGCTTGTACAGATAAGAAGTGGCAGCCCCGTTCGAAGTTTCCACCTGCCATGCTTCTGGATGCCATTGAGACAATCTTAATTCAGGCTTAGATGCAAGTTTAAGTAAATACTCTTTATAAAGGGAAATTATGGCTCAGCGCCCGTAGCACAGTGGTTGTGGCACCAGCCACATACAAGGAGGCTGGTGGGTTTGAACCTGGCCCGGGCCTGCTAAACAACAATGACAACTGCAACAAAAAATAGCTAGGTAGCCTATAGTCCCAGCTGCTTGGGAGGCTGAGGCAAGAGAATCGTTTAAGCCCAAGAGTTAGAGGTTGCTGTGGGCTGTGACGCCACAGCACTTGGACATAGTGAGACTCTATCTCAAAAAAAAAAAGGGAAATTATTTAATGCCAAATCAGAACATACAGAACCATGCGGTGGGAAAGTATATTTGCCAGAGTTGCTATTAACGTGGTCACAGGAGGGAGGCGGAACAAACACATCCCCTTGAGTAAGTTTTACCTTTATCCACGTTATTTCTTAACACATTCCTGAATGAGGAATGGCTGTGGATCATGTTCATTCATCTCTGGAAATAAGGTCTGCCACTCAGGACAAAAGAAGATAGATGTTTCAAACCACTAGCAGTGATAAAGTGGCCCTGGGTGAAAAAGTTTGAAAAAGGAGGGGCTCTATAATCTTCTCCATTAGCATTATGACACCTCGCAAGAAGAAACTTGTGCTGGAGCAAAAGTTGGAAGCAGTATGAGACATCAGAGAGAGAGAGAGAGAAAGAGAGAGAGAGAAGCCTAATCAACTTCAACTGCCCCCACCCCTACACACATACCTCCCCTACCCACCCACCCCCCAACTGGCACACCCCAGCTCAGCCTTCAGGCCCTTCAGTGCCCGGAAGCAACAGAAGCAAAGGTCCCATTTGGCTCCCGGTCTCTAGGCCCTGTTAAACCTGAGAGTCAGACAGCCGTGAAAGTCCAGTCTGCAGGATGGCATCGTGGATGGGTACAACAGCGCCTATCAGACAAAGATACTGGGGTCACCTGCATAGTTGCCTGGCGGGTGCAAAATCCCTCCTTATGGAGGCAGACATTTGGAAACAGATAAAACCCATGAAGAATGTCTTTTTTTTGACTTCAGAGATGAATGTAGATGCGAACACATCACTGCTGTTTTAGGGAGACTCTTCTCTGTTACAGATAACCGGGGCTGGGAATATTGGGTTACCTAATAATGGCTCGCTTTAGTTCTGCCATCAGCACTTATCAGGTACATTAGTTTAAAACCTGCAATTTTGAACTTAGCATTATTGAGCTTTCCAAAGATTAAATTACTGAACTTTTGTTGGTGAGTGTCTCTGCGAAATTTCCTGAAAAGGATAGTCCTCCTCCTTTGTGTGAAAGTGAAGCCAAATCACATACTTTATTGATATTTACAGACATACAAATGATAGTGCTAATGTACTTTAATGTCTGTCTACTGGATGGGAAGGCTGCGGGCTGTGTTTGGGGCCTTTTGTGTTTCTTAAGATAATGTGGAGTACTGTAGTCTCTTTGTGAGCTTAATCAGACTAGGTAGCGTTATTTTTTTCCCTTTTTGTTTTCCCTAAAGCCTTATTTCAAAAGAAGGCTTACACTAAAAATCTTTTTTTTAAAAAAGGCTCCATGTTCGCCCCTGATTTGGGCACAGTCTTTATAGTATTCCAGCACCCAAAATACATCCCGATGTCTGCCTCCTTAGTGGCTTAGGTGGAAAATTTAGGAGCATGGATCTCTATCAAAGGCAAGTCAATTTTAACACTCTGTACTAGAAAATGCCTACACTGAGAGAGAGAGTCTTAATCTCCAAGCCATGAAGATTTAATGTTTTTGGAGTAATTTTACAGACATTCGGCCTGTCAATGCCCAGTAGGGTTTAGAGTTCTTTAGACACCATAGGCTTAAGCATCCAGGCATGAACCAACTTTGTAATTCTGAGCAAGAGTAATAAATGTCGATCCGTGGTGACTGAGCAGAATTAAGAGATAATTTACCTGCCCTCTCTTCAGGGAGTTTGCATACAACTTCTGCTCATTATAGGTGATTTAAAAGCCAAATTACGGCAAAGACAGAAATGAAACCAGAATATCCCACCCAAAATGGTTAATAAAATCTTCACTTTCTCTAGAAAAGGAAGGAATATGCCAGGATAATGGTAAGTTGGCTGTGCATAATTGCTAAGATGCTGTGGTAAAGAGGTAGAATGTGTTAAAACAAAAATAAAAATCCAGTGTACAGCAAAATCCTTTTCTAGTCGGGTCATTCCTAACATTCTGAATGTTCTGATAATCATTGGCAAGATGGATTTTTGGTCACTGGTGTGTCTATGATGGTGACAGTTAAAATGCATTTTTGACCTGAACAACCTCTAGGGTGTGGTAGTATTTTGATTCAAAAAGTTGGACTAACTGAAAAGTTCATAAGAAATATAAACAGCAGGCAGAGATGAGTTAAGATGCTTTATACTTAATTTTTTATATTGCAAAAATGGCAAAGCTCAAGTGATTTCATGTCATTATCATAATCCATAAGCATTTAACAACCTACGTAAATGGTATTTGCCACTCAAGTAGCACAAAGAACTCTATCTTAATAAGTCAGAAAACTATAACCTGTTTCTGTATCATTTCTAATGTCCTGGTAGAGGGTTCAGTTTCTATTTAATCAGAAGATATTTTTAGTAGTGAATTGCTTTAAATGGTGAATCTAAAAGTAATACTCTTAGAATCCTACTGGTATTAGACAGAAAATTCTGAATTCTGTCTCTTTACTGAATTGGTTCTGAATTCTAAATGTGGACATCAAGGAACTCTTTCTCAGGGACTTGATTTTCCTAGCCTGAATTAGAATTTAAAGTGGGCTAAGATTCCCTGCCCCAAACTTCTAGATACCCCCAGCTTCCATTTCTCACTGGTGTATATCTCTATGTTTATTACACAGATTCACTCCCAGGTGTGGGAATGTATGCAAATACAATTATCTTCAATCTTATAAATGAGTCTTTGGGTTTGGCCAAATTCTCCAAAGGGCCTTTGGCTTCAAATGGAGCTCTAAGTAAATAGCTGATTTTATTTTTTATTCAAGTGTCAGGAGACCCTCTACCCAGGCTTTTCCCCTGGCCATTTAAACCGCCTGTGCGCAAAGATGGTGAGAGGATTTGAGTATTTCTCTCCAAACAAGATACACTGTTGTCAACTGCAGCATAAAGCCAGGAGTTAGATTCTGCCTGGGACGCTGAATTCTCCTGGAACACAAAGGAAGTGCAGGAGACAAATAGGCATGGGGTCCCCTGATGGCCCACAGGGACCCACAGTTCCTTCTCAGAGACGTGACTTCAGAGAGGCGAAGAAAGGGAGGGCCGAGAGTGAGAGGTCACCCTGATCTGTACAAAGAAGTCACTTCCAGCGCTTCATGCCATTGTGTCTGTTACACTTATTGGTGTGAATAATGTTGTTTTGTTTGCAGAAAGACAGTCATGAGTAAAAAAAAAAAAGAGCGGTGAGCGATAAGGCGAGCTCAGGAAATTTGAGAATGATACTTTTGTGATAATATATGTTAATTTACTTGGAGAGATGTGAATATTTTCATAAAGAACAAAGAGAAAGACAGACTATAGCTTAGATTCACTCATTTAGACTTTTATATAAGCAATACCCATGTTCAAAATGCACGAATCTCCTAGAAACGTTTTTTTTAAAAAATACATCTTGTTGTGTTGGCTTATTTATTAAAATTACCATTTTTTCTTGCTTTGGAGATAAAAACTCTGGTGGAGCCAGACTTCAAATACATGATGTTCTGAGCACATCAAAACAAAGAAAGTGTTTCTGAAACCAAATGAAAGCATGTTTTGAATGACTCCCTCACCCATTCACGCCTCCTTTCAGCTTAGCAGCGCTGGCTGAGATAAAGTCCTGAACACCTCATAGCCTATTCAAAAGTATCAGATTCAACTGGAGGTGAAGAAAATGGGCTATCTGCAATATTCATGAGTTGGGAACTTCCCAAGTTTGCCCATTGTCTCAATGACTTTACAACTGCTTGGGGTATGCATTACATAATAGATGTTCACAGGCACCCAGCACTTCTATCAAGCCAAGCCTTGTAAGTGAGTCCAAAGGATGCCCTCACTCTGCCTTGCCCCAGCCCCATTCTTTCCTAATTCAGGTCCCAAGAAAAATACTGCCCAGTCTTTGAAGTCTGCTATCCTACTCCTTGGTTTACCAGACTGAACTAAAGGCCTTGATAACACCTCTTGAAGTTCATGAACTAAAATGTTCTGTTTCCAAAGAATTTGGGGTGGTTGTTTTCTCTAGTTGGAACAAAGCACAGTTGAGCACACCAAAATGTTCTGAAATAAAGAGACAGATTCGTTTATTGGGCCAGGGTGACACCTAAGCAAGTAAATCTTCAACAGGCTGAGTAACCCTGGTCCTGTTCTCCCCAGCAGGCATGGAATTTTCAAGGTCTTACTATTGGATAAGGAGTTGCAAGATCAAAGTGATACTTCCTTTTAGTATTTCCTCTTCAAAATAACTGCCATCTGTCTAAACCCCAACCTATAAGTGAGGTCAGATACAACAAATACCTAGAATTTTATACCCCCCAGAGCATAGGGTTGTGGCAAGAACCCCTGGACTTGAGTCCTAGCTGTGTGCTGTTGGTCAAGCAACCAGATTTGGGGGGTCAATTTTCCATCTAAATAATGAGAGTTATGAATCTCATCTCTAAATCCCACCATTTTATCTCTGCTATTCTTCTTCCACCCAAAACAACATGTTTGCTAGATGGTAAGCCAAGTGGGAGATCTAAGACTGACCCTGAACCTAGTGGAAAAAATTGAGAGGAAAGGCCTTGGAAATACCAACGGTGCTGGCTAAGTATCTGTAGAGAGTTGAATTAGTTCCCTGAAAAGCTATGTCCACGTTCCTAACCCCTGGAACCTATGAATGTGACCTTATTTGGAAAATGGATCTTTGCATATGTAATTAAGCGACAGATCTCAAGATGAGATCATCTTGGATTACCTGAGCGCATTCTGAGTCTGATGACACAGTGTCTTTAAAAGAGACAGAGCAAGTGAAGCCACGTGTGCAGAGGGGAAGGCAAAGTGAAGACAGAGGCAGGGATTGGAGTGATGCAGCGCAAGCCACAGGATACCTGGAGCCACCAGGAGCTGGAAGACCAAAGGAATAATGAAGGCTCCAGGGCAGAATGATTCCTCTGTCTCCCAGCTTGATTTCAGACTTCTAAAGTCCAGAACTGTTAAGGAATATAACTGTTAAGGACTATAACTGTGGTTGTTGTCAACCAGGCGTCACAATAGCCGGGTTGTCAATCATAGCTCACAGGAGCCTCAAACTCCTGGGCAGAAGTGATCCTCCTGCCTCAGCCTCTTGATTACTTAGAACTACAGGTGCTCACCACTGTGTTCAGCTCATTTTTCTATTTGTAATAGAAATAGGGGTCTTCTCAAACTCCATGCTCCTGCCCCAGCCTCCCAGAGTGCAAGGACAACTCTGCCATTGTAAGCCATGCCGTTTGTGGCAATGAGTTACAGCAGCTCTAGGGAATCAGGTGACAATGTGGCTGCCTACGTTTTTTCCTGAGGACGCAGGCACACGCTGGCCACAGGTTACACATGGCTATGCCAGGCACAGCTACTAAGTCTCTTTTTCTCAGGTGCCAGTGTTGACTCAGCCTCAACCATAAGAAGTGCTGGAAAGCTGCAGGGCTTCTGGTCACATACAAGAAGGCAGCTTGCCTCCCCTGGCTTTACTGTCTGTCACCCCACTGACCTCCATGGCAGCATGAAAGGTCCATGCACTTGCCTTCAGGTCTGCGTTCCTTGAAGGAGTGGCTGGCCCACTCACACATTTTCAGAAAGATGTCAGGAGGTAAAAGTTGTCCAGGCAGGGATTATTGTTAAGCATTGGCTGATCTCAGAGGAAGGAAGAGGAAAAGGATGGAGAAAGAGGTGTCTGCTCTGCTGTCCTTACCACTTGCAGAGAACACCTGGGTACATGGTCGGGTGGGAAGGAAAGAAGGAAGATGTCATAGGAATGGCCAGCAGGTGAGACTGTAAGGGAGGAATTCCATCTGGCCACCCAGCCCTCAGAGAGGTCATCTCAGTCACTTCCATGCAATCCTGTGGTTGACCGTGATGCCTGTGTCTACTTGGAAGAAGGGAGATTGAAGGAGATGAATTAGCTGGAGACTCAGCTTCCCACTTACAGCTCTTGCCCTCAGGTCTGGAGCTCCCACATACCATGTCCCCAAGTGGGAAGCCCAGGAGGAGGTGAGATGCCTTGGCCTGGCTCACAAGGACTTTCCCAATCCATTGGGTCCTTCCTCATCCCAGTCCAGCTGAGCTTTGCTGGACGTCTCCCTGCTCCCGCCCTCCACTTTCCCATCCATCTGACCAGTGCTGGTCTCTCAGAGTTCAGCTTAGAGGTCATTGCTTTGGGGAAGTCCATGGAGATCTAGATTGGGATGTATGCCACCTGGACATTCACTAAGTTGCCCATGATATTTTTCCTGCCCTTGTCTCCCATATCTGCTCTTTGGGGAGGGGTAGCGTGTTGTTTTTTGTCACTTTCTTTGTGCTTTGTGTATTTGAAATCACATATATGACAGATTAGTAGGGCCTCATAAGAATTTCAGGCATTACATAAGCATGATAATGAAAAGTGAAGGTCCCCTTCTCCCTAACTAGACCCTCACTCAATGTCTACAAGATGAAGTCTGACAACTATTTGGCAAGACGACTTCTAAGTCTGTATCTTTGTGTTCATACATGTGTACACACACTTTAGTTGTATTGTTGTTTTTTTTTTTTACAGCTTATTTTTACTCCCCTTAACAGAGATCTCTTGGAGATCTTCTCATGTCAATACATAGTGATCTACATAATTTCATAGTGACTCACTCACTGATAGAAGACAGGTCGTTTTCACTCTTTTGGGTCAGGCAGCAAGGCTTAGCCTCGTTTGAACATACCGCTGACCAAATACAAGTATTTCTTTTGGAGAAATATAATTGCGGAGTTAAATTTCTAACCACTCTGATGATTTCCACGCAAACCCTTCCTCCCCTCTTCTTTGCCTCTGACTGGGGAGCTTTCTGGGAATTACTCCTATCTCAGGGGTATTTTACCTCTTTTTCTGAGCTATAGCTCCTACTAGGCTCTAAGTTTATTTTTCCATAGATTTGACCCCATCTATCTTTTAGAAATTCCCCAAATCCCTGGCTAGTCTCTTGTATTTTCCAGCACTGTTGTGAAGACACACTCACACCCATGTTCTGATGATTAGAGGGGTGTGGAATGTGGGTTGGGGTGGACCCAGGGGCTTAGCCTGCTTTCTTGAGTTAAGTGGTGACGAGTACTTTACGTCCCATGCCCAGCATCAGAACTTGACCTCTGTTGAACATGGAAAACGTATTTGTGGAGAAAATAAACAAATGTTTGCTTTAGGCAGGTACCAACATTGGATCAAGGGCAAAGATTCCTTTAAAGGGACTGATTTGGTACTGATTTCTGTATTAGTGGATTATCCTACAACTAAGGGCTCACAACTATAAGACATTACACAGCTGACTACCTGTGTGGGGGTAACAATGGGACTGGCTTGAGGGAAAACATTGGCATCCTGAATTTCTATGAAAATTCAGTGTGAAAGGCTGTTCCTCTCTGTTGACGCAGGCCTTGAAAGCTCCTATCAGACAGCAACAAGTAGATTTAGTGAAACTCAATTTAATGAATAGTGTCCGATAAAAGGATGTGTTGGCATACATGTCAGGCAGTCAGCTACTTTTAAAACTTCCTCTAGAGATATGATATCACTTAGATTTAAAGGGAAACATGACTGTTAATGGGACGGCATCAAAGGATGCTTGAAAACAAGTACATGCCCAGAATACTTAGCTTAAATTTGCCAAGTTCCACTTGAGATTTGCGGAAACACTCTAGCAACCTGGATTCTATTTATTGGACCCAAATGGGCCCTTCTCACCAGCCCCGCACTCGCCCCTGTGCTCCTGCTGACAGGTGCTGCAGATGTGAGGCCTGCCGGGCCTTTCACGGCAGCCATCTGTCAGCGAGGCCTTCGCTCCTCCAGGCAACAGGCGTGTTGATAAGAATATACACTTTCTGCAGTTGACAGACTTTGCTATTCAAAACACTGTTAAAAAAATGGCTATAGGAATTTAATTAGCAACTTCCATTAGGAGATTAGATGGGAAGAACAAAGAGAAACCAAGGGAAAGGCTTCTTAATAAAACCGGAGAAGCTGCAGAATTATTCATAGCATAACAAAGGAAATGGAGAATCTGCTCCATGAATTGTTAGAGGTGGCAGATATAGTCCCATGTTTTCTCCTGGCCTGGGTGTTCTGCCTAATGAGGCGCAGCCTGGAGGGAAGAACTTGAAAGAGCAGCTCTGACTGGCTCTAGGAAAGGGCAGGTTGGCAGAGAGCAGTGCTGTGATGCCCTAGAACCTGCACACTTGCAGGTACAGCTGTATGGCCCCTGGAGTCCGTGGCCAATTGACATATCTCCAATGCTCATGGACTGACCTACGTGAGTCAGCTGGCTTCTTGTGGTGCCACGGCCTCTGGGTGCTTCCATCAGCTGATTCATTGGTGTGTGCTGGGTCCATAGGGGCAAGAGGTTATAAATAGACCATAATAAATCCATCCCTTCTACTAAGAAAACAGAGTCTGAGAAGGTATTTGGCAGTGTCATTGTTATGTATATGGGGGAAGGCAAATATTTGGTTCTTAACATAAAGTCGGGGGAATTGTAGAGCTCTTTTTGCTTACACCTCTTAGACTGACTCACAAAACAAACAAGTGGTTCAAGATCCTGTAGTTGAAGACTCAAGCATAAGTTTCTGCAATTCCTTAATGTCAATGCTCTTCCTAAAGAATGCATAGTAAAGAAACCAGGTGAAGAAATAGGCCAAAGAGAACCACATTCTGGAGAGAAGGTTCCAACCCCAAATATTACCAACCATTCCCCTCAGTAGCCATTTCTATCAGAATAAAGTGTTTCCCCACCCCTCTGAGGCAAAATGGCTCCTATGTTACAAAGCATCTTCTGATTTTGATCTTATTTAAAGGGTGAATAAATAGATTCAGATAGGAATTTCCAATGCCCTATCAAATAGTATCAGTGAAGACAACTAGCTCATTATTCTCAGTTTTTAATTGACACAAATTCAGATGGAGTAACATTATCTTTACACTTTTCAGAGGAAGTCCTCATATCTATAGGAAATCTACAAATATAAAGATTTATATAAACTTGGATTTGCAGAAAAACTAATGCTATAAGTCTACGAAACATACGTATATACATTTTAATAGACATTTACATTTAGTAAGGTTAAATAAAATTCTTATGAGATTAACTGTCTTTAGCTCCAAAATCAAAATTAGGTAAAAATAAAATGAATTAATTAGTAATTGAGTCATAGCCTACATGCTGTGAATACACGATATCTCTGTAATTGGTTCCAGTTACTAAAAGGTTAATTAATTTTTTTATTTCCAAGAAAAAAAATAAGGTTGATTCAAGATAATGAGATAGATGGGTGGATTTAAGGGGGAGGGAGAGCTAGAAAATTGCTGATGGTTTGGCAAAAGAGCCAAAGGAAATTATCATCGTTGTCTTTTGTTCTTGTGAACTCAAAGCCGTTCCTTGTAGTTGTTAGTGTAAAATGAACTAAATTAGAGAATGTGTGATTTCAGTGGGTGCTAAACGTAGCCTGGCCTACTTTTTGTGGTCATAAGGGCTGCTCTTTGTAGGCTGCTCTTTAAGCCTTTGTAGGTTGACACAGGATGATCTTGACCCCTTCTGGAGCTTGGATGTCTTGGTGGGATTTCTAGTGTCACCGCTCCCTCCTGCTCGCCTCCTGAGGACCCCTTTCTTCATCTACCCCAAAGAAAAGTCATGTCTGGTAGCATATAGTCGAACAGTTGTTATAACAAAGGCAGAGAACGGCTGATCTGTGCTTCCAGAGAAGGAGATGGCCAGAAAGGTGAGAAATAATACTTGTTGACATTGTGAAAAGACGTTCCCCATTCCCACCCCATAGCTCCCTTCCCTCTCTGTACCTCTCCAGGAGGCCTTTAAAACATATCTTTGTCTGGATCTTCTTCTTCTAAGCCCAAATTTAGAAGTGAACAAAATTTTCTCTTTTCTTCACCAGCCTGGGAAGTAAAGGGACTTTCATGTTCACTTCCGATGTCCTGGCATATCTCTGCTCTTAGGATTTCTCTGGCTATCAGTCAGGTTTAGCCCCTGAGCTTTGTGCTATAATAGTGTGAAGCCCTCCTGGGGTTCTAGATAAGGATACATTTTTCTCCTCAAATATCTCTTGAGCTCTGGCCATATGTCAGCCTGTTTTAGGCTCTGGAGATACTGTGGAAGGAAGGCTGGAAGGAAGGAAAGAAGGAGGGAAGGACTATCTGCCCTCATTGAGCTTAAGTTATAGTGGAGAGACCTAGGCTGTAAGCACGTAATCGCCATGGAGTTTCCATCAGACGAGAGAGGAAAATTCAGAAATACTTTTTAAAGGCACTCACTTCAGGGGAGAGGGGCGATTTGTGTGTGGGTCTCTGAAGAGCTATTAAAAGGTGTGAAAAGGTGGTTCTCCCATAGGGCATTGGCCATCTCTGGCTTGTGTACTTCAGGGGTCCAATAATTAAAATGAATATCAAACATAACCAGTAGCTCCCTTTTGGGGGGGCCCATGATTTCTTTTTTTAACCAACAAAGAGAAGCTCACAGAGCTAAGACTTAAACCTATATTCAGTCCAAGAAGCATGGACATGAACATTAAATACCTCCTTTGATTTTTATTTTAAATAAACACGGAACAGAAGATCTTGGAAGGAGGACACATCCTTGCCTCTTGATCTTGAGAAGTCAGAGGTGGCCAAAGCTATTTGGCGATGGAGAGGGCTATCTGATCTTTAGGGAACCGCCATCCAGCTGTCCCCAAGATTATCCTTAGAGGAGAGACGCTGTCTCTCCTTCCTGCAGTATCTCTTTTAAACTTATGTTTAAATAGCTGTACTTAAATGATAAGGCACTAGCCTTTCACCTCCAGGAACCTAACTGGATTCAAACTCTAGTCTTCTGGGAAATGAGTTTGGTCGTCTAAGCTAAGCCTCGTAGACAAAAGTCCTTATCTCCAAACTCCAAGCATAATTCAGCCCATCATGGCAGGACTGGAAGTCGGCTCTCGGGGAAAGAAAGGGAATGAGCTGGGGTTGAAAGTAAATTATTGAAGTAGTTAAATCAATCCTGAATTCAAATCCCAACTATTTAAATGATAGTAGCTCTCTGTCCAGACTACAAAACTGCTTTTCAGCACCCTGCTTTCCAAAAGGGAGGAAAAGTCACTTAGAGCAGTTAAGCCTCCAAAAATGAGGTCAAAGCGGCAAAGAAGCCCAAGCTTGAGCCCCCTAATAAATTTAAATTTTCTTTGAATAGTTTCCTTATCTACCTCGGAAGAATACCGCATGTCTTTGCCCATGTGTGCCGCAAGCAACGGCTGCGACTTTTATCTCTAATATACTTGTAGATGTCTAAACATGTCGGGGAGATATCATGTGCAAAGATTGTGTGTTCTAAAGCAAAGTCAGTCATTTAGAATAACATAACCAATGTTGTCCCCAAACACTCTCAAAGATCAAAATAGAATGGGACCTAAAAGGGATGACAGAAGACCTTGTCTCTGGTTTCTCCTGCTTGACTCGGAAAGAAATAATAATTACAGGAAAGGAGCTTTGATGACTTGGCCTATTGATGAGAAATACGCCATTAGGGATACTTTGACTGTCGTGAATAGTTTGCTTTCCAGGTATTCAGAGCCAGGCATGTATTCCCCCCACCCCCTGCTTTTGGCCGGCTCCCACCCCTCCACTTTCCATTTATCAAGTTAGCATTTTGCTCACAATAAAATGGATGACAGTTTCATTACAGAATGGCATCACTTGTCAAACTTTGAATTACTGATCATAAAAATATCTGTTATGCTTTGAAGGATTGTTGGAGGACTTCCATTTTCAAACACACATATCTATTTTTATCAGGAGGACTGTTTAGTGCAACCAGGGAAGAGCAGACGTGGGGGGCGAGGGGGAGAAATCCAACCCGGCCGAGGAGCCCAGCGTTTGCTGTGTCCTCCTCATACAAACAAGCCTCGATCACAGCTCTAGACAGCAGAAATAAAAGGGAGCTTTTTGGCTCACAGCTATAAAAAAAATTATCATAGTGATGAAGTTCCTCAGCCATCAACAGAGCTGTGATAACGCTGTTTGATGATGATTTTCCCATGAATGTTAAACAGCCGCCACTGCGGAGGCAAAGGAGCTTATCTGCACCTAATACTGATCTCTAATGCCTGCCCTTCTTGAACCATCCATTTTCTAACAGCATTAACTGGCAAATTTACATCCCATCTTAATGCTGCTAAAGAGGACAGGAGATGAAGAGTAAATGACAGCAGTGTAATGAGGGTGGCTTTTTTCTCCTTTCTCTTTAATGGCTGAAGATTTACACAATTGTCTGTAAGCTTATATAGAGAGCTTACCTGAACCTTTTCCCAGCATGGATTCAACCTACAGGAGCTTTTGTTAACTAAACACACATAAATATTTTTAAGGGGGTTTAATAGTGTGTGACTTCAAAAGAAAACCAAATGATGGAAAAAGGAAAAAAAATATTTAAATGTCATAAATAATATGAATGTCTTAAAGGGCTAATGATTTCTGAACAAATAAGTTTGCAAAAATAACGTCCTATCGGGTTACCACTCGTAACTAAAAAGATTTCAAATGACGAGGAATGATTAATTAAAATCAGGATTTAAAGGGAGCTATGTTCCTCATGCCACCGAGACCCAGGATTTCTCTGATCATATAACATCCATCAAAATACTACCTGTTCACTAACAGGGTGTGAAGAGATAGAAGGTAATTTCAATGGTGAATCTGAATGTAGGGAGTTAGAATAACTAGATGTGGGGAAATCCCATTTGTGCATTCAGATGATAAAAGTAAACTAAATAAAAACCACCACGGACGAGCCATTTAACATCACAAGCTGCAAACCTCGAAGCTGTCTTTGACTTTTTCCTCTCTTTCATCTCCTTTACCCCATCCATTACCAATCTTGCTTTTTTTTCTTTGAAATGTTTTTTAAATTTGGCCTCTTTCTTCTCCCACCATCCTAACCCATGTCTCCAGCACCTCTCAGTTTAAATATTATAGATTCCTCCTGTTTTCCCTTCCTCTAGCTTCTGTGGGTCCTTCCACGTTATTATTAAAATAACACGTTAGTATTTTTACCATATAATCTGACTTTAAAAAAAGTATTAGCACCCCCAAAGTATGATCCAAAGTAATCAATACTTAGGCATAAAATTAATAAAAGTTGTATGTGACCCATGCATTGAAAAGTATAAAACATTGCAAAAGAAAATTAAACATACTTTTTCTATAAAGGGGCAGATAGTAAATATTGTTAACTTGTCGAATATTCTTTATTGTTTTATTCTAATTTCCTTTCAAAATGCACAACTCATTCTCTGCTTGGAAATAGGCTTGGAAATAGACTGTATTGCTATAGACCATGGTTGGTTGACCCCTGAGTTTGATGATTCAAAATTGTTAAGATAACAATATGATGGCAATCCTCCCAAATTGGTTCATGGCTTTGAGGCAATACCAATGAAAAATCCTAACAGGCTTTTTGAAGAAATTAATAAGATGGTTTTAAAAATTTATATGGTAAAACAAAGGACTAACAATAGCTACGACAATTTAGAAAAAAAAAAAAAAAGATCAGAATTGGAGGACTCATCTTACCTGATCTGGAGACTTACCATTATCAAGACAACGATGCATTAAAATAGATCAAGGAAAGAATAGAGTTCAGAAATAGACTCCCAATTACATGGTCAATTTATTTTGATCAAAGATACCAAGGTAATACCATGGAAAAAAAGATACTATTTTCTTTCTTTTTTTTTTTTTTATTCTTCATTACATTATTCCCTCCCCACCCCCTAGTGGTAAGACAGAATTTATTTACAGAAAAGAATACAGAAAACACTAAAGCTCCTGGTAGAGGGAGAGAATTCTAGTGGGGAGAGAGAAGCTCTCTCCATTTCTCTCCCGGTCTTTCCCAATCTCCTCCTTTAGGCCTTTAGTCTCAGGGTATATATAGGTGTATGGGTTCCTTGGCCAGG
>CAUYON010190733.1:0-14420 GCA_963573935.1 Arctocebus calabarensis
GCATGAATCCCATGTACTCAAGTTTGATATGAGGACAATTAATGACAATTATTGACACGGTGGGGGTGAAGGAAGGGGACAGCAGAGAGAGGAAGAATGAGGGAGGGGTGGGGAAAGGAAGAGCAGAGAGAGGGAAGGAGTAAGGGGGGTCTTGGTGTGTGCCACACCTTTTGGGGCAAAACACGATTGTAAGAGGGTCTTTTCCTAACAAATGCAACGAGTGTAACATGGTTTCTTGTACCCTCAATGAATCCCCAACAATAAAAAAAAAAAAAAAGAAAGAAAAAAAAATAAAAACAAAAAAAAAAACTTAAAACTATATAGAAACTTCCTAATCTTTTTTGTTTTTTTTTTTTGAGACAGATTTACTGTTTCACCCTCAGTCGAGTGAGGTGGTGTCACAGTTCACAGCAACCTCTAACTCTTGGGCTTAAGCGAATCTCTTGCCTCAGCCTCCCAAGTAGCCAGGACTACAGGTGCCTGCCACAATGCCTGGCTATTTTTTTGTTGTAGTTGTCATTGTTGTTTAGCAGTCCCAGGCTAGGTTCAAACCTACCTGCCTTGGTGAATGTGGCCAACATCCTAACCACTGAGCAACAGATGCTGAGCTGAAACTTATTAATCTTATTACATTTTTTACTGTTATGAAATCCAAACCAATTTAGAAATAAAAAAAACAAAAGGTTATTGAATTAAAAATTGTGACATTAATTCAGTATGATTATGATTACTAAGGTCACCATTAATAAGAACATGTGGTACCCACGGCTCATAGTGCAGGTTCTTTTGAGCTTGGCATTCCTACGGTTTATTTTCTTTAAGGGTAGAGCAATTATTGTACTGTTTGCTTTATTTTACTACTTACAGATTCCTTTTTGTACATATGCTATGACATAGTTAGCCTTTCACTTTGCATAAACATCTTATTTGTGTGTTAACTCTACTCTTGCTCTTTTCTCATTAACTTAGGTTAATTAAAGTGGTAGTACTCCTTGGCACAAACATAGCCTTATTAACAAATGCAAGCTCTGAATTACGTGGCAGAACTCTAGAGGATGCAGAGCCTCAAATAACCACAATTCTACTCTCTGCTTCTATGCACTCAACTTTTTAAACTCAACTCCCACATCTGAGTGAGCATATGAAATATTTTTCTTTACCTGACTTATTTCACTAAGCACAATGACCATCAGTTTCATACATGTTGCTACAAATAAAGGGTTTCATTTTTTTCAATGGCTGAATAATACTCTGTTGTGTATATATATCACATTTTCTTTACCCATTCATCAATGATGGGCACTTAGGTTGAGTCCATATTTTGGGTTTTGTGAATAGTGGTGAAATAAACATGGGAGTGCAGATATTTCCTCGTTATATTTATTTTCTTTCTTTTGCCTATACGCCCAGCCACGGAATTTCTGGGTTGGATGGTAGTTCTATTTTTAGTTTTTTGAGGAACCTCTATACTATTTTTCATAATGGCTGTGCTAATTTGCATTCCCACCAACCGTGTAGGAGAGTTCTCCTTTCTGCACACCCTTGCCAGCATCTGTTACTCCCTGTCTTTTGGATGAGAGTCATTCTAACTAGAGTGAGATGATATCTCTTTGTGGTTTTGATTTGCATTTCTCTAATAAGTGAGATTAAGCATTTATTTCAGATACCTATTGGCCATTTGTATGTCTTCTTTTGAGAAATGTCTATACAAATTTTTTTTGCCCATTTTAAAAATTAGATCATTTGATTTGCTATTGAGTTGTTTGAACTCCTTTTATATTCTGGCTACTAATCCCCTGTCAGATGGATATTTTGCAGATATTTTCTCATGATCTGTAGATTGTCTCTTTACTTCATTGATTGTTTCCTTGACTGTATAGAAGCTTTTGAGCTTAATGTCATCTCACTAGCCTATTTGTTCTTCTTTTTTTTGTTGTTGTTGCTTGTACCTTTGAGGTCTTACACAAAAAAATCTTTGCCCAGACCAGACCAGTGTCCTAGAGCATCTCCCCAATGTTTTCTTTTAGTTGTTTCACATCTTGGATTTAAGCCTTTAATCCATTTTTATTTGATTTTTGGATATGGTGAGAGATAGGGGTTTAGTTTAATTCTTCTTCAGTTTCCCAGTGTCAGTTATTGAAGAGACTTCGTTTTTCTTATTTTAAGTTCTTGGTACCTCTATATCTTTTAAGTGGAAAATTTAATCTGTTTACATTCAAGGTTATTATTGATATGCAAGGCTTTATTCCTGTCATATTGTTAATTGTTTTCTGTATGTTTTATATATCCTTTGTTCCTTTCTTTCACTCTTATTATCATTGTAGTTTGTTGGTTTTCTGTAGTGGTATCATTTGAGTTTTTCTTATTTGTATGTTTGCTTTACCAGTGAATTTGATACTTTCATGTGTTTTCATGATGGTGATTTGTAACTATTTTAAGAATTTCTTATAAGACTGGTCTAGTCGTGATGAATCCCCTCAGTTTTAGCTTGTCTGCAAAGGACTTTATATCTCCTACATTAATGAGGAATAACTTTCCTGGATGTAGTATTCTTGGTTGGAAGATTTTTCTTTTTTTCTTTCAGCACTTAGAATACATCATTCCATTTTCTCCTGTCCTGTAAAGTTTCTACTGAGATATCTGTTTTTCTGATGGGGACTAGATGCAATTCTTATAAGAGAATTCTTCCCTTCTAGGAGACTAGATGCAATTCCCTTGTTGTCTGTGGAATTCTCTTTTTTTCTTTGATAGTTTGACCATAAAGAGCCTCAGAGATTTTTTTAGGTTAAATATATTTGGGGATATTTGAACTTCTGTATCTGTCCCAAGACTTGGGAAGCTTTTAATTACTATTTCATTAAATGGGTTTTATTTCTCTTTTCCTACTTCTTCTTCTGTAACTTCCATCATATGAATATTTGTTCACACAATGGTATTACATGTGTCATGTAAACTTTTCTCATTATTTTTTATTCTTTTTTCTTTTGTCTAACTGGGTTATTTAAAAATATTTGTTTTTAAATTTAGAAATTATTTCTTCTGCTTGATATAATCTTTTATTAAAGTGTTGTGATTTTTATTTTATTCATTGAATTCTTCATTTTCAAAATTTCTGTTTGGACCCTTTTAAATGATATTATATATATGTCTATGTTCAACTTCTCATTCAGATTATGAATTATTTTTCTGATTTTATTGAATTGTCTGTGTACTTTTGTGTCTCACTGAATTTCCTTTTGATCAATATTTGAATTCCTTTTCCAGTGTTTCATAGAGGTTCTTTTTTATGGGGACTGTTACTGGAGAATCATTGAGGTGTCCCATTTCATTGCTTTTTTATGTATTGTTTCACTACGTTGATACCTGTGTATCTGGTATAACAATCATTTCTTCTATTTTTATGGCATAGCTTTCATAGGGAAAGAATTTTTTTTCTGTAGATATGTCCTTTGGTGTTGCTTGAGTTAGGGTACTTTAGCTTTGCTTCTGGGTAGGCACAGTAGTGTAGGCTCCATATGATTTCTTTGGCTGTAATCAATGTTAGCAGTATCTGCAATTGCCTCAGTATCCTAGGCTGTGGCTGTTTGTGGAGGCTGTTGCTCAACTTTGCTGGAGAAGAAGACATCAGGTTGGCTAGTCCTTGAGCCCCTGTATGTCACATGCAGGCATGGGGCAGCCCCTTGCCCCTACTGGAGGGTATGACATTGCCAGTAGGGATGGCAACAGATTCTGAGTGAATGGCTCTCAGGCTGTGAGGAGTGTGAACTTTGGCCTCCTCTGTCCTGAGGGAAGCCTCTCTGCTGTACTGAACTGCCTATTTCTTAGGCTACAAGGCACTGTTTAGGCCTAGGTGTAGGTGTCACAGCTGCGCCACTGGTTCCAGCTAGTGTTTTGACAGTCATCCCTTCAGATGGATGTGGTGAGATGGCAGTGGGCCTCCAGAGTTTTGAAGGTACAGGGGATATTGGGCCCCCAGGTTGGATGCATTATTGTGGCCTCTGTTCCCCAAATTGTGCCATGCTGTAGCAGCCCAGGTCCCAAGTAGTGGGGGCAAATCAGTGTGAATTCCTTCTGTGTTTCAATGCAGTGCTGTAGACTCCAGACAACTTCCCATACTGGGCTTAGATCCTGTTACGTCTGTGAGGCTCTTCTGTAACTAGGATTGCAGGTGTGGTGGTATGAATGTAGACTGTGAGAGATTCCCACTTACCTTTTCCCTACAAGGGGATGTCCCTCTTGGCTGTGAGCCAGTACGGGCCAGCTGCTTTGCTTCCCTCTCTCTGCTGCCATCTTGAGTTTGTGCCTCAAAGAGTGTCTGTGTCTTACTGAATTCCAATATTCTCCCTTAGAGACTGTATTCAACATGTAATTATCTATTTGTTGTTTTGGTTCTCCTGTGTGGAAGAGGTGAGTGCTAGCTGCTTTGAGTCAGCAATCTTGATGATTCTAGTACTTAGTTAAATCTTTGTGGTCCTCTTCAGGGAGGGCCACAGCATCTATGTGGGCCATCTTTGTTGTTCCTCCACATTCAGGGAGCCTGTGCACAGCCTGGCTCCACCTGGGTGGTGTTTTCAATGCAACTTCTTGAAGCCTTCCAGCTGGAGAATTTAGATCCTCTGGGGAAGCCAACACACCAGGTTTTAAATTTAATTACCTTCCCTTTCAGGGAATTTGGCTCTTTTAATGTGACAGAGAATTTTTCACTAGATTTTAAAATCATTCCCGTAGGAATCAGACAGTAGACACAATGTTTACCGAAAGTGGAGCACACTTGGAACATTCTCCATCCTTGCTAGGGTCTGAGTAGTACATCAATCTTATTTATGACCAGTTCTGTCCCATTGGAAAAAAATTAGGGACACAGTTTCTCACTGAATTCTGGATTGGCTCTGAGAACTTCCCTTAGGATTATTAAGAAACCCACTTATTCCCACTCCTAGGAATCTGCTGCTGGGTTTGACTTTAGAAGGCTGAGGTCTTTGTTACTACTGCTGGATCCCAGTTGTGTCCTGGTGGCTTGGCTCAGCACTCCATTATTTACTCTTGGTTCCTGATAGCAAGAATTCAGGCAGTTTTGAGGATTGTGATAAAGTTTCATATTTTTTAGCAATAAATTCTTCTCATTCGGACTTGATTTCATGAGCTTGTGGCTCTCCAAGCTGTATTCCATCACCTTTGGTAGATATCCCACAGTAAATGTTTTTTCAATCTGAAAAGAAGGGCTGAATGTATCTCTTCTTCCAACAGTGCAAAGTTTTGAAACCAGCATACCAATTCCAACAACTTTCTGTTTTGCCACATATTTTCTCAGCAGCAGTGAGATAGTTGGCATGTGAAGGGAATTTCTTTATTTTAAATGGAGGTAACTTTGTTTTTTAAAAAAATTGATATTTACTTAATCAATGTAATGTTCTCAATTTGTAAAATGTTCCAATAGTCTACAGAGTGTATTATTCTGAGCAGTGTATGTGTGTAATTTGTAAATATATGAGCATATATATTCAAGAATTTCTATTAATAGGATCCATGATCAAAATATCCTCTTTCCCAACTTGTCATTTTGAAAAATTTCAAATCTATAGAACAACTGCAAAAATAATATAGTAGATATTCTTTTACCTTTCACATAGATTGTTAACATTCTACTGATTACTATATTTTGCCTAATGATGGGGTGGGGAGAGAGAAAGGAAGAGCAATTGATTTTATTATTACTATAATTCTTAGGGTTTTTTTTTTTTTGGTGACAGAGTGATACTGGGTAGTGTACCATGGAGTCATAGCTCACAGCAACCTCAAAGAGATCCTCTTGCCTCCGCCTCCCAAGTAGCTGGGATTACAGGTACCTACCACAATTCCCAGTTTTTTTTTTTTTTTTTTTTTTTTTTTGTACAGATAGGGGTCTCACTCTTACTCAGGCTTGTCTCAAACTCTTGAGCTCAAGCCATCCACCTGCCTTGGCCACCCAAAGAGGTAGGATTATAGATGTGAGCCACAACACCCAGCCAATTGATTGATATTCTTTTTTGCCAAACCATTTGAGAAAAGGTTGCAAACACCTTGACACTTCACCCCTAAATACTTCTCCATGTGCCTCAAGGACATTCTTCTGCATGAGTACAATATAATCACCACACTCAGGAATTAACATTAATATTCACTGATAAACTGGGATCTAGTATACTGTCCATGATAACTTGTGATCTATCAGAGATCTATCTCCACTACAGTTAGTCCCTGTAGACCTGCTGTTAGTAGGTGGCATTTCCATGTCGTAAATGTCTGCTCTACAAGTGCCATTTTGTTGACTCCAGTGCTCACTGAGAACCTTTTTCCCCAGCTGTTGGTATTTTATTTTTTGCATGTTTTTCAAGCTGTAGCATTTCTTTTACTGTCTTGGTTTTAAGTCCCACAGCAGCTGTCAGTTTACCAGGAGATTTTGTATCCTCTGGAGGGAGCCAGTTCAATAGCTATGAACCCATTTAAGCAAATCTGCAATCAGCCTCCTTGTTAGAGGAGAAAGATATCTTTAGTCCAGGAGTAGGAACCTTTTCATGTGAGAAGGCCACATTAATTTGCCTGTATTCAAATAAGGCTGCATTCGAGAAATGTCAATTAGATATACTTAAAAAATACATTATTTTTCTAAAAATATAACTACTATGTACTTAATAATTTCAAAAAATGAAAGCTATTTGTTAATGTTAAAATTAAGTAATCCTTTAATGACCTTGTTATGTCTGACTTTTATTGGGAAGTATTTGAATATTTGGTTATAGCATGTAGGTCTGCAGTTTCAGTTGATCCTTTAGATGAGTATCAGTCATTTGTGACCTTAAAAGTTGGGTATGGTAGGAGAACATAGATTCAAAGCAATAAGAGCTTAAAAAGCAAGAAGCAAGAAAGCATTTTTTGCATGTTGCCAAAGACATGTGTATTCTTCTACATTTTTCCATAATTCAGTTGGATCTTTCTTAGCATCAAATAATGACTTTAAAATGTCATCTACTGAGAGCTTAGTCAATTCCATCTGTAGTTCTTCAAGTGCTTTGGCGATATCACCTAGGTGAGGCTGAAATGCTAATTTGTAATGTCATGATTCTCGAAATCAGTGAACTTTTCTGTGTGTTCTCTAATTAATAGATCTAGAACAACTGCATATTACCCAAATGATTCACATATGTCATTCTGCTTATCAGTGACCTTTGCTGATTAGGGAAAATGTTCATCTTGATCCTGTTTTGAAAACCAGATAGTTTTTTATGAAATACTTGGAGTTTTTTCCCCCCAAATTTCATATAGACTTAGTTTTACCTTGCAAAGAAATATTCAAATCATTATTATTTGACATGATATCACATAGAAATGTTGTATTCCTACAGAAATCTTCTTTCAAGTAATTCACATTGCTGGCTGGATGTGGTGACTCACACCTGTAATCCTAACACTCTGGGAAGCTGAAGTGAAAGGATCACTTGAGCTCAGGAGTTTGAAACTGGACTGAGCAAGAGTGAGACCCTATCTCTATTAAAAATAGAAAAAATTACCCGGGTGGGGTGGCACATGCCAGCAACTTGGGAGACTGAGGCAGGATGATTGCTGAAGCCCAGAAGTTTGAGGTTTCTGTGAGGTAGGCTGATGCCACAGTGCTCTAGCCTAGACAACAGAGTGAGACTCTGTCTCACACACACACACACACACACAAATTCCACATTGCTGATTCTGTTCTTCATAAAATTTAATTATCTGATCTTGCACAGATAAAATTTGTACCTGAAACTGCAATAGCTAACACCCTTTAGAATGATATGGCAAATCCACATTGAATATGTCATTCAAATTGGGCATGTTATAAAACTGATCATGCCATGCTGCAATTTGCATGAATATAATTAACAATACTTGTAACTTGTTGCAAAGTGCCCCTAAAAATAGTAGCTTTAGAACAGAGATTTTGCTGACACAAGATAAACTGAAAAGAAACCAGAGTATCTAGATCTGTTAATGCTTCTTTTATCTGTGTGATACACCCTTCATGTTTTCCTGTCATGGAAGGTGCACCATGTGTACATATACTCACTAAATTTACCAAATTCAGCACAGTTTCATGGTATTTATCTTGAAAATTGTTGAAGAGATCTATTCCCTGTGTTCTGTTTGCAAGAGTGCCCAAAGAGAGCAAGTCTTTGTAGCAAAGAAAATCTTCTGTTATGACCCAAATGAAGTACAAAATCTGTCCTGAGTCAATCATATCAGTTGATTCATCCAAAAGAGGTTGAATAATATATGTTTTCCTTTTGAAATATTGCATGATGTTGTTTTGTGAAGTCAAAGGGTAATTCATGCTGTTTTACAGTCATGGTTCTCCTAGAAGAACTGGTTTTTATTTAGAAACGTTATCAGGGTTTAAGTATCCTATAACTTCAACAATGCATTTTTTCACATTTTTTTACATAACTGAATGGCTTACCTTATTCCCAGCACATATGAGCTACTTTATAACTTGCTTTAGTGCTATTATTTCCAGGTCTCATTCTTGCTTGAAAGAATTTTCTTTGTTTTTCATCTTTTAATTTTAGCAATACAATCTTTCATGCCTCTCCTTCTAATATAAAACATTTCTGGTCCTTGTGAGTGTTATAATGCTGATGAGCTTTGAATTTCTTTCTTTATTTTATTTTATTTTTTGCAGTTTTTGACCAGGGTCAGGTTTGAACCCACCACCTCTAGTATATGGGGCCGGCTTCCTACTCCTTTGAGTCACAGGTGCTACCCTGGATTTCTTTAATGTTGTTGTTGTTGTAGTATCATAAAGCAAGAAAATCATCTTTCCTTTAGCAGAAATAAGATAATATTACAATTCCCAGTCCTAACTAAAAAAATCTGTGTTTTTCCTTCAGTATTCTTTGGTGTTCTTTGAAATGATGGACCATTAAGGAGACAGAACTAAAAAATGCATCAGGCTGTGTACCTATTCACCAATTCCCCTGTAAACAGAAACCCAGTGCACCACTGTCAAAAGCTGATAGCAGACTGGCGTACTCAATCCTCAAAAACTCACCAGCCAGACTCGAGCAGTATTGGTGGGAGTTAGGCAGGGGAATTTGGAACTAAATCATGACCATAGTAGCTTCAATTTATCCTTATGGTTTATTGATGTTCTAAGTGTGCTGGTCAGTCTGGGAGGATTATTTTGTTGTAACTTATTTAATTCTTTGCTATTTTGAATATGCTCACTTTAAAAGTAAAATTTAAAATAGAAAAGATGAACAAAAATGTATTAATAATAAGAAGAGGAATTGTTCTGTAAAATCTGAATTCAGTTAAAAGGATGCACTTAAGGAACTTGAAGGCAATAGGTGGCCTTGTGGCTGCAGTTTCCCCAGCTCTGTCTTAATCTATTAAGGCTGCTAGAACAAAACACCATAACCCAGGTGGCTTATGGACAACAGAAATTTATCTCTCTCAGTTCTGGAGGCAGGGGAGTCCAAGATATGGGTTCTAGCAGATTCAATGTTGGGTGAAGGCTTGCTTCCTGGTTCATGGGTGGTACCTTCTTAATGTGTCCTTATGTGGTAGAAAAGGCAAGGTAGCTCTCAGGGCATCTTTTATGAGGGAATTAATTGTGCTCATGAAGGCTTTCCCCTCCTGAGCTAATCACCTTTCAGAGACCCCACTTCTTTTTTTTTAAGAAATAGTTTCACTTTATCGCCTCCTTGGTAGAGTGCTGTGGCGTCACAGCTCACAGCAACCTTCAGCTATTGGACTTAGGTGATTCTCTTGCCTCAGCCGCCCAAGTAGCTGGGACTACAGGTGCCTGCCCTAACGCCTAGCTATTTTTTTTGTTGCATTTTGGCTGGGGGCGGGGTTGAACCTCAGTCTATGGGGCTGGCACCCTACTCACTGAGCCACAGGCACCACCCAGAGGCCCCACTTCTTAATACCAACATCTTGGGGTATAGAATTTCAATATGTGACTTGTTTTTTGGGGGGAGGGGGCACAAATGTTCAGAAAATAGCAAATTTCTTTTAAAGAAATTAAGTTGTGTGTGATGTTGTAAATAAAAACTGGTGTCTAGTTAGGGTTTAGCAAGTATTTGACTCAACCTTCCTCAGTTTAGTGATGTCACATAAGACATTAGAAATCTGATTTTGTATCTGGACACCCATATCCCAAGCCATCTTGTCTCCTTCACATCAGGTCCTAATCTTAGAATAGTTGCTTCCATTGCTCTGACATTCTAGTGGGATAGGAAGAATGTTCAGAGTTGCTGATTGGGTCGGTTTGTGCTGTGATTCAGATACTCACAAGGAAGGTGCATCCTAAGCCCAAGCCTAGGATTTCAATCCCTGATAGTAGCTCCAGATGTAATCCATAGAGGTCACAGCCACCTCAAAACTTTTGCCAATGGAATGGACAAAGAAAATGTTGTATATATGCAGAAAGAGATACTATCCATCCATAGAAAGGATGAAATCACATCATTTGCAGGAACATAGATGGAACTGAGGTTACTATGTTAAGTGAAATTAGTCAGGCACAGAAAGACAAATACTGCACATTCTCACTAACATGTGGGAGCTAAAAATATTGATCTCATGGATGTATAGAATAGAATGGTAAACATGAGAGATGGTTGGGGAAGAGGGCATGAAGAGAAGTTGGTTATACCAACATAGACTTAGGTAGAAAATATAAGTTCTAATATCTGACAGCGGACTAAGGTGACTATACTTAGGAACAATATTACATATATATTTCAAAGTACCTAGAAAAGAGGACTTAAAATGATACCACTCCATAAAAGTGATAAACACACAAGGTGATAGATACCTCAAAGACCCTGGCTTGATCATTACACATTCTATGCATGTAGCACACTCACAGGCACCCCATAAATATGTAAATTATTATGTACCAAGAAAAGAAGAAAGCAGTGCAAAAAAACCCTTTTGTCAATCAATATCAGCAGTGCAGCAACTAAGTGATTCTTGTCAGTCTTATTATCATTACTCAATAATAAATTCAAAGAAGGATTCCCTTCGCTAGGAGCCGCAGTTCTCCTTTCTCTTTCTCTCCCACTGCATTGCCACACAACTCCCAGGCCTCCTCATGGACCCCTTTTGTTCCATTCCAACTCGGGCTGGGAGCCTGTGGCCGTGGGGCTACATGTTGCCTTCTAGATCCTTGACTGTAGCCTTTTGACTGAATCCAAATTTTGCAGAACAAATTCTTTTATTAAACAGGGCACAGCAGAGAAAGATGAAGCTTTTCTTGCTTCCTTTAGTGTTTAGAAAAGGAACAATCTTGAAATCAGAGGGTCGAAGTTTCCCTACCCCTCTTCCTACTTCGTTCTGGTCCCTTTGTCATGTAAGTCAGTTTGGCTTCCCTTCCTGGCTTTTTTTCCAGACTCCTGACAAGCTTTCCTATACCCAGATTCTGTCCTCGGAGCAATAGGACAGAGTAGATAGATGCAAGGAGAGACTTCCCTCCTTCTTAGGAAACAGATGGGCGGGAAGGGAAGTGACAACAGACACTTACAATTTTATTATGAGTAGCTTTTGTACTATTACTTTCAACCTTAATTTTTTAATAATTTGGTCACAACACTAAAACACAAAATGAGGTTTTCCTTTGAGTGTATACTTTGTCTAAGTTATTAGGAAGCTCAGAACTAAATTCAGAGCCTTACTGGCCTTTACTCTTTGTCTATTCATTCCATGCTTACAAGTTTACTTATTTATTTCAAGGTCATTTGTTTTGATGGTTTTTTAAGAACTTCTTTGTAAATGAACCTTCAGATAGCAGCCTTATCACATTACAGTTCACATATTATAAAATTTACTTTTTAAAAGTGTACAATCAAGTGGTTTTTAGTATATTCACAGAGTTGTGCACACAGCTTCACTATTTCAGAACAGTTTTATAACCCACTCAAAGAAACCCTATCCCCGTAAGTAGTTACGTCCCCTTCCACCCTCCCACTAGTCCCTGGCTTTCTCTGGATGTGTCCAGGAAGAGGAATTATGCAGTATGTGGTCTTTTGCAATTGGCTTCAGTACTTGGAGTGATGTTTTTCAGGTTCATCCAGGTTGTAGCAAGTTGTACTACTCCGTTTCTTACCACTGCTGCTGAGTAACATTCCTTGGTATGACTGTACCACATTTTATTTTTCTGTCTATCAATTGATGGACATTTGGAGAGTTCCCACTTTTTGGTGATGATCAATTTGCTTCTGTGAACATTTCCTATAGACATAAATTTTAAATGCTCTTGGTGGTATACCTAGGAATGAAATTGCTGGGTCATGTGGCAACTCTGTTTAACATTTGGAAAACTGAAGAATTATTTTCTGCATCCCCTGTAACATTTTACATTCCCATCCTCAGCGTGTGAGAGTTCCAGCTTCTCTACGTCCTTGCTAACATTTGGAATTGTCTGTCTTTTGAATTTTTGCCATTCTAATGGATAATAAGTGGTAGCTCATTTGTATTTATTTTTAATGATCATGAAAAAAATTGTGTCTGTGGGAAGCTGCTTCAAATTCTTTTTTATATTGCGGTAAAATAAACAGAACATAATATCTAACATTTTAACCATTGTTAAGTGTGCAATTGGGAGGCATTAGGTACATTTACAATGTTGTGCAACCAGCACCACTATTCATTTCCGAAATTTTCTCATCATTCCAGACCGAAGTTCCGTATTCATCAAAAATGGCTCCCATTCTCCTTCGTCCACAGCCTCTGGTGACTTCTTTTCTCCATGCTGTTTCTGTGTGAGTTATAGTCTAGGTACCTCATATAAGTGAAATTATACAACATTTTTGTGTGTGGATCTGGCTTATTTAATTTAGTATGTTTTCAAACTTCATCTATGTTGTAGTATGGATCAGAATTTTATTCCTTTATTACTTAAATTATTTTGTAATCAGCCTGGTATAATCTTAAATAATAAGCTAATAAAGAAAATGTGCCACACACCACAGGATCACCTGTGTTTTGGCCTTAAGATATTGGGACAGGCCAGACACAATGGCTCACACCTGTAATCATAGCAGTTTGGGAGGTCAAGGTGGGAGGACCACTTGAGGCCAGGAGTTCAAGATCAGCCCAGGCAAGAACATAGCAAGACCTGATCTCTACAAAAAATAAGAAAACAAATTAGCTGCGTGTGGTGGTGGGTGCCTTATAGTCCCAGCTAATGGGGAGGCTGAGGTAGGAGGATCTCCTGAGCCCAAGAGTTTGAGGTTGCAGTGAGCTGTGATGATGCTACTGCACTCGAGCTTGAGTGACAAAGGGAGACCTTGTCTCAAACAACAAAACAAACCCCCCACAAACAAACAAAAAAAGATCTTGGTACAGCATCTTAGAGGCAGCCACCTCTCCCCTTCTTTGTTTGCTGTGGGACATGGTTGCCGCCTTCTGCCTCCATATTCATTGGAAGAGTCAGAAGACACTTCTTCTGAAAACTGCCAGTGTATGTTTTCTTCACAACAGTCATGAAGATTTGGTAAAGGGATTTTAGGTGGGGCTTCCCTAGGATACCTTGTGAGAAGAGGAGGCATTTAACTCTTCCTAATGTTTACGTTGCAGGGGTGTCCCACTGGTAGCAGCAGAAAATGCCAGTTACTTTTGCTGATGGAGCATGTAAGAGTGTGTGTGTACAACCAGAAGACTTAATTTTAATATCTAACTTGAGAATCCTGCTCTCTCATCAATTTTCCAAATGAGAGTGCTCTGTGTTGTTGCTGATAAAACTATAATATCTTAAGACATGTTTGTCCAGCATATATGCTTAGCAAAGTCTGTCTAACTATTTGGGTTGAAGTCTGTTCTTTATTCATAAAAAAGTTATGCGACAAATTCCAATGACTTCTGGTTTTTCTTGCTTATATAATCTTCCTTAATAAATAAAAAAAAATTTCAGCATTCTCTTTACTTCTCAGATTAAAACTTTGGAACAGACCAAAGCCATTGAAGATCTAAATAAATCCAGAGAGAAGCTGGAGAAGATGAAGGAGAAAGCTGAGAAAAAGATAAAATCTATCAAGTCAGAACTGGATACTACAGAACATGAGGCTAAGGAGAATAAAGAAAGGGCCAGAAACATGTTAGAAGTGGTAACCAGTGAAATGAAGACACTAAAAAAATCTCTGGAGGAAGCAGAGAAGAGAGAAAAGCAGGTGGGTATAAATCTGATGACAAAACTTCTTGTTTAGGAAATTACAGAACAAAGTAAAAAGCTTGATAATTATCATGCCTTTCCTTTTTTTAAAAAAAATATGGGCTTGGCACCTATGGCTCAATGGGCTATGGTGCCAGCCACGTACACCTGAGCTGGCAGATTCGAATCCACCCTGGGCCCACCAAACAACAATGATGGCTGCAACCAAAAAATGGCCAGGCATTGTGGCGGG
>CAUYON010190741.1:0-72573 GCA_963573935.1 Arctocebus calabarensis
GTATACCATGGAATATTATGCAGCCTTAAAGAAAGATGGTGACTTTTCCTCTTTCATTTTTACATGGATGGAGCTGGAACATGTTCTCCTTAGCAAAGTATCTCTAGAATGGAAGAAAAAGTGTCCAATGTATACACCCCTAATATGAGACAAATTCTTTATAATTCAAGTGAAGGCTACAACCCATTTATTGCACAGGAAGACGGGGAAAGGGGACAGGGAGGGAAGGGGAGGGAGAGGGTGTGGGGAGATGGGACAAAGGTTGAGATCACATGTGTGGTACATATTCAAAGGGTCAGGAGAAAACTTCTAAATACGGATCAAAAATGTTTTCATATAGTAAACGAGAAAATATCATGAATGGTATGTCAATCAGGTTGATAAAAACATTTCAGATTGCACGTGAAGCCCACACACTGTACCCCATGATTGAACTAATGTACACAGCTATGATTCAGTAGAAAAAAAAAAAGATTATATCATTGAAAAAAAAAAAGAAGCTAAGTAAAGAAATTTCAGATTTAAACTTAGCCATTTAACAATGGATTTAACAGACATCTACAGAACATTTCATCCTAATAAAATTGAATACACATTCTTCTCAGCACTCCATCAGACATACTCCAAAATCGATCACATTAGGTCACAAGTCTAATCTCAGCAAATTTAAAAGAATAGAAATTATTCCTTGCATCTTCACTGACCACCATGGAATAAAAGTTGAACTCAATAACAACAGGAATCTGCATACTCATTCAAAAACATGGAAGCTAAATAACCTTATGCTGAAGGACAGTTGGGTCATAGACGAGATTAAGAAGGAAATTACCAAATTTTTGGAACAAAATGACAATGAAGACATAAATTATCAGAACCTCTGGGATACTACAAAGGCAATCCTAAGAGGGAAGTTTATAGCACTGCAAGCCTTCCTCAAGAAAACGGAAAGAGAGGAAGTTAACAATTTCATGGAATATCTTAAGCAATTGGAGAAGGAAGAACATTCCAACCCCAAACCCAGCAGAAGAAAAGAAATAACCAAAATTAGGATAAAATGTTGATAGTTGTTGAAGGTGGACTATTGTTCCCTGAGGGTTCATTATACCTTCCTCTCCTATTTTTGTATATATTTTTAAATTTTTATAATAAAAATTATGGAGAGAAGAGGAAGAGGAGTGGCATGAATGGTAGAATCTTTTTTTTTTTTTTTGAAATTTCTGGCCAGGTCTGGGTTTGAACCCACCTCCTCCAGCATATGGGGTCGGCACCCTACTCCTTTGAACCACAGGCACCACCCCTAGAATCAGTCATTATTTCACTTTGAAAAGAACTACTTCACAAAAAGTAACTCAAAATGGATTGTAGACCTAAACGTAAAATGTAGAACTATAAAACTCCTAGGAGATAACATAAGAGAAAATATAGGTGAGCTTGGAATTGGTGGCAATAATTTTCTAGATATATCAGAAGCATGATGCATGAAAGAAAAAATTGATAAATTGGACCTCATTAAAATAAAAAGCCTGCTCTGAAAAAGGCACTATTAAGAGAATGAATAGACACCCACAGATGGGGTGCCAGTAGAGAAGGGGACCAGAGAGCTGCTCACTCTCTGCACCACTTGAGGACTGGGTACATTTGAAACAGGAGTTAAGCAATAAAGAGGATCAGACAACATTGACTAAGTTGGAAACTAAATGTATACTTATGAAAGTCTTTGGCAAGAAATACTTCAACTGATTCTTGAGAGGGATGCTCTACAGAAGCAAAACAAGCGAACAAACAAAAAACAAAAGGGAAAATATATTTTAAAGACAAGAGGGAAAAAGATTGGAAGAGACACCCTGCAAAGGCAAAAGCAGAGCCTGATGGAAATATGTGTCAATCAAAGGTCACCAAGTAGAAATAAGTCATGAGCTTTGAGTCAAGGAATCCTAAGTGACTTCCAGTAAAAATCAGGAAAGCAGGCCAAACAAAATCCCTAACGTCCAAAATAAATACCCAAAACAAAGAAACAAGCACATAAAAGATGAACATCTTCCATCACAGATATGATATTCATATATTTGGAATTTTCTTTCCCCTTACAGAAATTACTATAATTGTAACTCAAGACTTGAAGTAACAAAATAATATGAAACTGCAGTAGGAGGGAGAATAAAATATCCTTCTCCTCAGTGTGCTGCATCCCCTTATGTAACCAAGTAAAGTCCTTTTATGTTTACACAAAGCTTTCAATGCTTTATTATTGCTGTTTTAGCACTTACAGTCAGATACAGACCTCTCTGTCTCCTTCACTAGATGGTGAACTATTTAAAGGCAGACTGGCTCTTCTTTACGTCTGGGTTCTCATTGTCAAGCACATAGAAAGTATTTTATGTATATGTTTTGTTAAGTAATGAAAACAAGACTTCAGAGTCACGTTCTCTGATGGAGGTGGGCTTGTAAAAATGAGGGTAGCTGAGCAAAACCCCTTGGACTTAAAGCAAGTGAAGGAGGAGACTGAGGCCGTAAAGAAGATCAGGGTCAGCAGCTGCAAAGAGTGACAAGGAAGATGACAGCTGCTCATTAGAGTTCCCAGCACTTCATCATTTTTGTCAGATCACAGAACAGACTCACAATTGTGCTTGGTCTGCTAATAACCACAGCCATTGTTAGTATAGACTTTTCCCTTCTTTTCTTCTCTCTAACATTTCTCTTAAAAAAAAAAAAAAAGAAAGAAAGAAAAGAGAAAACCAGTGAAAAACTCTGGTGAAACTACGTAGAATAGCCCACCAACAAAAGCAGATCCAATTAGCCAGCAGACATACACCAAATAGGATGAATTCGGTTCTAAGTGTGTGGGTTATTGACTTTGCCTAGGCAATTAGATTTGCACTGCAAGTGAGAGTATTTGGTGTGAGTTTCTCCAGGTTCTACAAATTGGGAGGAATTTGTTTCTGTTGTCATGTAAAGGGCATGATTAACATTTCTGGAAAACATTCAAGAAAAATTAGGAAAATTTCATTCATCTGGTTACTGTGTTACTTTATCTGGACTAACAAATGCATAGTTTAATTAAAGCCACCTCCAAGGGCAACAACAGTCTGAAGTGGCAAGTAGTGGCATTCACAACCTTGACTTCAAGTCACTTTAAATCACTCTGGACAAGACAAAGAAGTAAAATAAAGTTAGGAAATATCTTACATTTGCAGATTTATGGTTAATGAAATTATTTTATGTATATGAAATTTCAATAGAGAAAATATCAGATGTTGGCAATATGTAGCAACCAGATGTCGCAGTCATTACTCAGGGGAGTTTTAACGGGATCAACTACTTTGAACAATTGTTTTATAATATCTACGAAAGCCAAACAAATATACAAGCTATGACTGAAGAATCTCACTTCTAGGTATATGTCCAAAAGAAATACACATATTCATTCTCTAATTCATGAAGCCAGAAAGCAAAACTATCCAAATGTCCATCATCAGAGAAACTGATAAATCAGTGGTTGCATTTCATAAATTTTAAAACCATACAGCAAGGAAAAGGAGTGATCTATAATTGCACACAACAATACGGATGAATCTCGCAAACATGATATTGAGTGGAAAAGTCCGGCAAAAAAGCGTACATACTGTGGGAGTCCATTCGGATGAAGTTCAAACATAGGCACAATCTATATGGTTTTAGGGATTTGAGTAGGAAATACTCTTGGCACAGGAGTAGTGACTTGAAGTACGGGGAAGGTGTCTGGGGTGTGGTAGCATTCTGCTTCTTGTCCTGCATGTTCATTACACAGAGAGGTTCTCGTACAAGTTCATCAAGCTTGTTACTTCCACATATTTCTCTATAGTATAGGCCAATAACACCTTGTTTAAATCTCCATTGATAACACAAATCCTAGGAGGTTGTCAAGAAAGCTACTACTAAGCCTTCATTTTATAAATGGAAAAAATGAGGTAAAGAGAAGTTAAACGACTTTTTCAAAGTACTCAAGTTACTTTTCACGCTGTTGTCCAGCTCACAAACAAATCTTTATCCACTGAAGATGAAATGTTGTGCTTTGTATTAATTGTACTTCTTTCTTTTTGCAGCAAGTAGAACTGTGGAATCATATTACTATTTATACCAACATCTCATATACCCTAATATGTAAGTAGAAATAAGGGAATATAGTTATATTTCTCTTCTTTTAATAGATGTAAATATTCTATTTATGCACATTTACTAGTCTAAATGTACCAAAAGAGGTGATCATTTATAATACTTCCACTAGTAGATAGTTATTTAATGAAACCAAAGACACCAAACCAAACAGCTACTCTCATCTGTGAGTACAAGCTGTATTTTATATACAAAATTGTGTGCCTAAAACCCTCTGTTTCTGTTTGGGGAAAACAGAAGAATTTCATGAAATTAACTTCCAGAATTAATAGTAAAACACAGCAAAAGAAAAAAAAATCTCTCCTACAACTAGTCTTAATATATGCCAATTCAGACAAATTTTTTTTTTTTTTTGCAGTTTTTGCCCAGGGCCAGGTTTGAACCTGCCACCTCCAGCATATGGGGCTGGTGCCCTACTCCTTTGAGCCACAGGGGCCGCCTTAGGACATAACATTTTTTAAGACTATTTATTATTGGGAATACACTTAAGGTGACAGCTTACTCTGTGTCTGCTTTGATTTTTATGTTCACTGCCCCCCACATTCATAAGTGATTCAGTGGGCACCTGTTGTCCTGGTGATATGGAGGGTGGAGGGTGGTCTCCAGAGGAGAGTGGGGCCGTGTTTGGGTATGGAGAATGTGCTGGAAAGTCCCCTTCCAAGGAAGATTGGTTGCTGTGGGTGCTGGGAGTGTTGTGGACACTGAAAGTCATTAGCAGGCAGCTTCTGAGAGCTGCCTCGCCCAAGATCCATTTTAGATGTAGCCCACACCCAATGACTAATGGAGTGGAAGTGTAAAAGCTGGGCTATTTCAGCCAATACAGGACAACCTGAGGGGCCATTTCGTCTGGAGGAGCCCCCTGTGGAGTTGGCAACACCCTGGACCCACACTGCCCTTCCTTTCCTTTCTGGAGCTGTGGGCCTCGAAGGTGTTTCCGGTGTAACGGCTGAACCCTAAACACTTTCTCAGAGTCTACCTCCTGGATAACTCAAAATGCAGTAGTTGGATTTAGCTATGTTTCATCTTGGAACACAAGACTGTAAACCTTTCTGTGAAGGGCCAGAGAGTAAACATTTTAGGCCCTGCAGTCCAACTCTGCCTTAGTAGTGTGAAATTAGCCAAGGATAATATGCAAAGGAATGAACATGGCTGTGTTGTAATAAAACTTTATTTACAAAAATGGGCTGTGGGCTGGAATTGTCCAGATGGTTACTGGTTACTGAGAGTTACTGATCAATTTCAGAACATTGGGAGAATTATGGACAATTCCTGGTTAATTTCTCCATGCCCATTGTTGCACGAGTTAAGAGATGGCTCATATTGTGCATGGGGGTGCTGGATGCTGGTGAGACCAGTAGGACAACACCTGAGTGCTGGCCGCTCGCAGATACAGTTTTAACATGAAACAAATTCATGATGTAATACTGGAAGGCATTTTTAGAAGTTGTCTTCTGCCCTGGGCAGAGTTACTTCCCTTTGTCCACTTTGGCATACCCTTCCTAGAATGAAAGAGCACTCCCTGGGGACAGAGTGAAGGAAGAAATGGTCATCACTGGGTAACTCCCAGGGCTCTGCCAGGACCTCTGCTCATGCTGTTTACTTAATTCTCACAACACCGTGGTATTCTCAGCCCCATTTTACAGATAAGGAAATAGAGCCTCAAAGAAGGTAAAGGGCCATGTCTGGTTTGCAGAGCACAGAAGTGGTGACATTGATTTCAAACCCAGATGTGTCACACTTCAAGGCCCAGGCCCTTCCCGCTACCCAGGCTGACCTGGCAGGCTGTGGCACTGGATGGCAGGTAGTTCTTTAAACTCTGGTCATTTCTGCTTGAGAGGTCTTGGGACAAGGAGTTGGATCCTGGATGAACTCCTATGGCTCTGTTCCCGGGGGTCATTGAAAGCTGAGTTTCCACATTCTTGCTGTCAGCCAGCTCTGGGTTGTGGCATCTGATGAGCTGAGTGTCTGTGGCCCCTGGGCCTGGCTGTGCCACGCTGCCTGTGGTGCATTCAACTTTCCAGCTCTTCCACTGGACCAGGAAAGAGAGTTTTCACTCTTGCAGGTATGAGTGTGGTAGGGGCTCGGCATCAAACCCTGTCACCTTGCTTCTGTCAGACAGCTGTCATCACCCCCACAGGCCTTTTCTTCACAGCCTATTGTCAGGAGGCCAGCCAACTCTTTGGGAAGGTGAAAGAGGAAATTGGGAGGCTGGGGGCTGGAGGGAATCGTGCCATCTCTCTTCTCTCTTACTGAGGTCTGATGGAACTAGCACCACTCTGGCACCAAGAGACCTGGCTGTAGCCCAGGCTTAGCCACAAGTCAGCAGCGTGGCCCTGGGTGAGTCCTGAAATAGCTTAGAATTGCTCTTCTCTCTCATCTGAGAAGCATAATTGTTCTTGCCTTCCTGCTTACTGCGGAGTGCAGAGGTTGAGGGTCAAGTAGAGCACCATATAAAAGAGGGCTCCTGATAAGAAGCAGGACACGGTCCAGTGGTCCTCCTATTAATGCACATCAAGGTCACCTGGAGGCTGGAGCAGCAGTTCTGGGGCTACCCTTAGAGCCTCCCACTCAGCAGCCTGGAGGCAGGACCTGCATTTCTAACAAGTTCCTTACGCATCCTTCAAGGGTCTTTTCAAATGTCTTTTCTACAAAGGCTTTGCTTTTATTTAAAACAATTTAAAAAATTTAAAACAATTTTTAGCTTTATGGAAGTGTAATTGATACACAAAAAATGCACATATTAAATATACCGATTTTAATGAGTTTGGAACTATGCCTACAGTCATGACACCATCACCACAACCCAGGTACTAACCAAACATCCAGAAGTTTCTGCGTGTGTGTTTGGTAAGACTCTCTTAAGACATTTGAAAGCCCTACTACAGGCACTGTGTTGCACAGCAAATCTGTAGAAATTTTTCATCTTGTACAGCAGAATCTTTATACCCTTAGAACATCGGTTACACATTTTTCCCTCCCTTAGTCTCTGGCAACCTAATTCTGTTCTACGTTTTTATGAGTGTGACTATTTTGGATGCCCTGTATCAGTAGAATTAGGCAGTTCTGCAATTGTCCCTGTGACTGGCTTGTTTCACTTAGTGTAATGTTTTCCAGGCTCATCCATGTTGTTGCAAACAGCAGGATTTCTTCCCTTTTTAAGGCTGAGTAATATTCCATTGTATGTGCGTACCACATTTTCTCTTTTTTTAAATTTCAGATTAATATAAGGGTACATATGATTAGTTTACTTTGTTGGCATTTGTTAGGTAAAGTCTGAGTTGTATTTGAGCCCTCACCCAGGAGGTGTCAAGCCAAGAAGGATTATTTTGTTTCACAAAATTTAAAGTGTATAGAAAAGTAGGAGAGGTCTGGCTTCATGTCTGCATTTTTAGGACTTGTTCTTTCTCTCTCTCAGCTTTCTTTTTTTTTGAGAAAGAGTCTGTCACCCTCAGTAGAGTGCTATGGCATCACAGCTCATAGCAACCTCAAACTCTTGGGCTTAAACGATCCTCTTGCCTCAGCCTCCCAAGTAGCTGGGACTATAGGCACCCACCACATCGCCCGGCTGCTTTTTTGTTGCGGTTGTCATGGTTGTTTAACGGGCCTGGGCCTGGTTTAAATCCACCAGCCTCAGGGGGTGTGGCCAGCACCCTAACCACTGTGCTATGGGCCCCGAGCCTCTCTCAGCCTTTCTGTCCTGTGCTTTGCGTCTGGATGCCTGTACCCAGCTCAGTCCTCTGCACCCTCTGAGGTTTCAGTGTGGCAGAGAAGGAACAAATGCGGATCCCGTTTCCTGTGATTGTGGTCCATGCTCATTCCCTAGTCAGGCACCATGGCCAGGGAGGGGAGGGCTGTCCTTTGCAAGCCACACCTGAAGTCGGGGTGGACTTGTTTCATCCCACGCACCTGGGCTGAGGTGGAGAGAGGCTGATTCCTGAGAGGAAATTCCAGGTAAGTTACTAGAAGGGCAAAAAGATGCTGTTTTCCATTCTTCTTCTTCTTCTTTTTTTTAAAGCAAAGCAAATATCTACCATAACACTCTCTCTCTGGACAGAGGAATGGTTTTCTGGATCTGAGGGTTCCAATGTCAGGGCAGCTTTTCTGGGAATATGACTGGATCATTTATTTATTTTGTGCATATAGGGAAAAAGAGGAAAGGATGGCATGTTGATGGGTAGCCGTAATCTAAACAGCTCCATGATTTGGGGTCTTGCTCTCCACCAGGGAGAATGACCAGGTGATTCTGGCATAAAAGATTCCTGGGTTCAAATCCTGGCTGCCGTGTGGGTGAGAAGCAGTGCCTAGGACTGGGAATTCGCAGAAGTATCTTTGCTGGAGAGTATCTTGCTGACGGTCTGCATGAGTTCTGGACTGACCAGCTGTCATTCTGCTCCTAACCATCTTTCAACGAGAGAAAGCCCTTAACCCGGGTGGGTAAGGAGTTGGGCAGGTATGAGAAATGGAGCCCAAACTGGAGGGTGACAGGCCGCTGTCTTCACTAGGAAATTTTAAAAGGAAAGGAGCTGGGGAGAGGACTGGGTGGCAGTTTTTGGTTTTCACGGGGCAAGGTGGTTGGGAAGAGCCTACCAGGCACGTGGGCTTATGACCTGGAAAGGATTACCTGTATATGCCAAGCACTGTGCCAGACACCCTCCCTCACACCCTCCCTCGACCACTCTCCATGGTAGTTAATTATTCTCCTTTTACCAAAGGGGAAACTGAGGCTTGTAACCCAGGATCCTGCGGCTAGTGAGTAGCAGAGCGAGACTCCTGCCTGGAAGGGCTGGACGTGAGTGGCTGTGCCAGCATCCTCCCTGAGCTGCCATTGGTTGATCCCTAATCCTGTGTGACATCACCCTTAGCTATTCCTGGGCGGGGCCGTCTTGGTCACAGCCACCCCCCTAATGACTAGTGGCGAAACTTGGAAAAAATACACGATTACATATGTTTTTCTCAATCATCCTCAAAGTAGGTATTTCAAATTCCTACTTTAGAAACGAGGAAGCTAAACCTCAGAGCATTTAGTTACTTTTTTAAAACTCTCACTGATTGTTTGAAGCCAGGTCTGTGTGAATTCAGTGAGTGATTGTTTTCTTTACTTACTCTGTCTTCTGCCTGGCCTCCTCTGGTGCTACTCTGCCCATCTCTGCACTGGATAGAGAGTGAGCCAGGGGTGGCCAGGGAAAGGGCTGGTAACGATGTTTGGATTTGCATCAGTGTGGCGTTAAGAGAGAGAAGCCAAGAGGTAGACCAGCAAGCTGGTTCAGACCCCACTGCTGGTGCAATTGGAGTAATCTACATTATTTATTTATTTATTTTTCTTTTTATTTGCCTTGGGAACAGACTTGTGTATAGAAAATATTATTCAAAGTTTTCTTTGGTTTTGAAAAAATTAAAATTTAATTTATTAAAGTTATAGCCTAAAATCCAATTTATGAATCGTATTCTAAGTTTAGCAAATGCTGGTAATTACCTTTATGGAGAACTTTGATTAATAATTGAGCCTATTTATAGCTATTGAAATGCCTTTAAGCCTTCTAAACTTCATTTATAAATGGAATATCTTAATCTCATTTTGAAGTCCTTCAATGATATCTTAACAAAATAATCCTTCCCAACTTCTTAAGTAACTCATAAATTAAAAAAAAATAAACTTACATACATGGTGATTAAGTACTCTTAACTGTTCCAGTACTGTAACATTGCACTTAAATATACAAATCGAAATCACTTACTCAGTCACACGTTGCAAATAGGAATTTTCAAAGCAAGTATATTTTATAATACTCAAAGTTCTCTTGAATATTACAGAACTTCCAAATATCCGCAGATTCCTTCTTAATGTATAAATATTACTGCTCTGAGTTCTGTTCCCTGTCTTAAACATTTCTATTATTAATTCTAAGTCTTCCCAGAGTTAAAAATGTTTATCTACAAGGGAAATACTGATGCAGTCCCAGCCCATTTTCAGGGAATTTAGAGATTTAATCTGGGATTTTAGCCTAAATTCTTGCCAGCCCTTTATGTAGGTCGTCCACATGGGAATTTCATAGTGTCATGAGTGGTTGATCTTCAATACAGGGCTGTACATCCTGGCGTGGCTACAGGGCTGTTTCCCATTGGGGTCTGCCCTGTGTGTTGAGACTTGCACTGCAACAGGGTGTTAATAATTTCGGGTATCCCCCCTGCTTACTTCCATTTGATACTACGGAGCCCCATCCCAGGCTAGAATGGAATTCTGCTTCCCACTCAGGCTGTGACATGACTTGATTTTGCTTTCCTTTGTCTAGGATATATTAATTTCTTTTCCATTCAGCTCCACTGACCTTCGACAACGATGGATTTCTATCCTCTTTCCATATTCTTCCTGACCAGGAGGACCACACAACTCATACTGTTATTAAAATGATATCCAGTTGTGTTCTGCAAATCCCACGGCTTCTAAGGGAAAACTCTGAACAATTTTACAAAGGCATCTATTGTTTAAAAAGATGTTTTTAAACATAACAGGGACTGGTGGAATCTTCAAGGCTTAGAAGAAAGAGCAAATATTTTTGGGGCACCTGCTATGAGCCAAGTGCTTTTCGTGTTCTGCAGCACAAAGTGTTTGCTGTTATATTCATGTTGAAATGAGGACGTTGAGGTCACATGGCAAATAAATGGTAGAGTTGGGACTAGATTTTAGGATCATTTGCAAAGTGCATGATCCTTCCACTATGCTAGTGCCCATGGCTTTGGAGAGGTTATTACCAGGCTCTCTGAATAATGAGCAAGTCTCCTCACTTCTTCACTCTGACCACCAAAACTTTTAGTGTAAACCTGGTATTTCCAGGCAAACCCAGGCTCAAAAGCAGTGACTGCCTCCCAGCCCTGTCCCTCATATTCTGTAAGCCACCAGAAAACATGGTGAACAGTTCAAAGATTTTCATGATGGTTGTACATCCAGGCCAGGCACTGAGATGGGCGTAACAGCCCCAGCCTGGGTCAAGGTCCGTGGGTCTGGCTTGAAGAGTTCAAGTCCTGACCTCAGCTGACTTTAGTTCACCCAAGAGACCTCTGGGCCTTCTTTCCTCGCTGGGAGGCCCTCCAATAGTTTGAGCCATGAGCACTTCTGCCTCCTCCTCTCCTTTGCCTTCTTTTCTGTTTGTCCAGTGAGAGTCGATCTCTCTGCCAAGTCCCAGTGTGGCTGTGACTCACACCTTCCTTGGGAAGGGGCTGGGAACTGAGGCCTCCAGCTCTGATGGCTGGGCCAGGTTAGGGAGGCTCCTTGGCAGCGTGTGTCCCATTGGCTGGCTTCTTTCCAGTTACCCCAAATGGTCATCTGAGAAGGAAAAAGGGAAGTATTTGATGCCTTGATAGAAATTCATTGTCCCTTTTGCTGGGGGTGGTGGTGGAAGCTTCCAGCATAGCTCCAGGCAGACAGTAGTGTCAAAGGGACACCAGCTGAGGGGCCTACTGCCAATCCACAGGGCAGTGTGGCCACAGAAAAAAGCGTTCCTGGCACCGGGACTAGTCCTTGGTTCCTGTCTTGGCTGTCATGCACAGGTTGTGTCATTTAGCTATAGTATCATCTTAGTCTGTTTGGGCACAATACACCTTAGACTGGGTAACTTATAAACAGAGACATTTATTTCTTACAACTCTAGAGGCTGGAAAGCTCAAGATACATGCCAGCAGATCTGGTGTCTGGGGGCAGCTTGTGCTCTGCTTCACAGATGGACCCTTCTCTCTGCGTCCTCACATGGTGGAAGGGACAGGCAGCTCTCAGGGTCCCTCTTATAAGGACATTAATCCCATCCAAAAGGGCTTCACCTTGTCACTTCCCAAGGGCCCCATTTTCTCCTTCTTTTTTTCTTTTGAAACAGAGCCTCGCCCTTTCTCCCTGGGTAGAGTGATGTGGTGGTGTCATAGCTCATGGGAACCTCAAACTCTTGGGCTCAAGTGATCCTCCTGCCTCAGTCTCCCAAGTAGCTGGGACTACAGGTGCCTACCACAGGCTCACCAATTTTTAGAGATGAGGTCTTGCTTTTGCTCAGGTGGTCTCAGACTCCTGAGCTTAAACAATCCACCCACCTTGGCCTTGCAGAGTTCTGGGATTACAGGCGTGAGCCCCCACACCTGGCACCCATTTTCTTTCTTTCTTTCTTTTTCTTAGTTTTTTTTTTTTTTAAATTGTTGGGGGATTCATTGAGGGTACAAGAAACCAGGTTACACTGATTGCCTTTGTTAGGGAAAGTCCCTCTTACAATCGTGTCTTGTCCCCAAAAGGTGCAGCACACACCAAGACCCCATCCCCTCCCTACTTCCCTCTCTCTGTTCTTCCCTCCCCCATCCCTCCCTCCTTCCTTCTCTCTGCTCTTCCTCCCCCATCCCTCCCTTCTTCCCTCTCTCTGCTCTTCCTCCCCCATCCCTCCCTCCTTCCCTCTCTCTGCTCTTCCTCCCGCCCCGCCCCCCAACTCGGCTCCCATTTCCTAATACTATCCCATTGGGGAATTAGGTTTCCACATGGAAATTTTGCATGGACATAAACACTCAGACCATGAATGAAGATATTTCTCCCCCAACCTCTTCTATTACTTAGAATATTTAGTTTATTCTTTTTTAAAACTACTCTTCTAGATTTATTTAGACATAGGGCTTTGAAAACATCATAGGTCACTCTTGCACATACATGAAGAAGGAAAATATAAGTACAATAGGTTAACAAAGTATTCCTAAAACTTCCTCACTTTCAGAGTTCTACTTTTCTGAATTGCTCTTTGTTTTAGACATTAAAACCACATTTCTGGCACAATATCATCCTGGGTACAAAGTAAGGTTGTGATGCCATGTTGATAGTGCCCAGCAAGGGCGGTACCCCAAAATGCCCAAGGCCCGCTGCCCCAGTCATCCTCCCATCTAGGAGCCCTCGGCAGTACACACCCAAGGAACAATCGCTGAATAGAACAGAAGTACCAGGGGGCTGTCAGCACTGATAACTCTGATCATGAGTCCATGGCATGGGAAAGCTAAATGCAAACTTCAAATATTTAAAGTCTCAGATTTTATATATTAGTTTGGGACCACCTAGCTCAGGTGGAGGTGGGGTGTGGGGGTGGAGGTTGTTAATATGGGAACCTGGGGCATCTGAAGGTAGCATTGTCTGTTTTGCACCAGGAGATGTTACCTTCCCAGAAACCCCCAAATCCTGGTTTTCTGGTTTCTTCATCAAAGGGTTAGCTCAGAGCACCATAGATAGCCACAGGCTACGGGAACGGATCCTTCTCTGGACTGGCACGGGTACCAGTTGCTGAGCCAGGGACAACAGCTTGAGTCTCAATTATGAAGCTGGATCAGACAGCCACAAGGAGATGCCTGAAAGGGAATCAGTGATTCAGTGGGCTCCATTGTCTTCTGGAGGAGGAAGTCCACTCGGCCTTAATGGCCACATTCATCCTGAGACAAAGAACTTTTGGTGAGAGGATTCACCCCACCACCCCAGCCACGCCTTCCTTTATCACTTCACAGGATACTGGGCAGACAGAAGGTATTTCAACCTGCTGGCTTGGGCCTAATTTCTCATCCCACCCCAGATACCCTGTGCTCTTCCTTTTCATCATGGGACCAGGCAGGAAAGTGGGAGTAGGTGGGTAGTAGTGCTGGGGAAGTGATCCTTACTCCCAAATCAAGAAATGACTCACATTTCTTATTCGTACATGGCCTTGAGGAACCTTGGCTAACATTTCTTGCTAAGTTCCCAGGAAGAGCTGAGAAACTTAAGACAAGCTTTGTGTGATCCTAGCTGTCTGTACTTATCCAAGTGGGTGAAATGGATTGGGACACTGCATGTTCAGAAGGCCGAGAAGATACGACTATGGGGGGATTTCAAAGAGATTGTGGCTTTGAGTCATGGAGCCACAGAGATGTGGCTTTGACTCCTGGCCGTGCTACTTATTCTGTAACTCTGGGCTCTTAGAGGTCTCTAAATGTCACTTCCCATCTCCAGCAGTGGATGACAGCAGTGCCCACCTCCCTCGAGAGTTGACTGAGAGAGACTCCAGCCCACTGCCTGGCAGGCAATTCAGCACTCACCAAGTGACAGCTATTACTATTGCCTGGACAGGGAAAGGGGTAGGGCAGCTGACTCAGTGCAGAGCTGGGCATTCAGTGCAGAAATTCTTGTTCCATTCCATTGTCTCCTCCCTCCCTCCCTCCCCCCTCCTTCAATGTCTCTAAAACCTTGACACGGGGCGGTGCATTGCCTAAAATGATGTAATGAAAACGTCACTAATGAAGTGTGGGGAGGTGTGGAGAGTGCATGGGTACACATCAGGCAATAGGATAGACTTACCGATTCTTTGTAATTGCACTATGGCGACAGTCCTATCAGCAAGAGAAATTTGTCATCGCGATGGTCTATTTTCCTTCTATTTTCTGGATAAAGATGTAAACGTGTGGTTTGTATAGCTCCCCAGCATCCTCCAAGCTCTAAATGAAACCAATGACTATAGAAATAATTATGTTTCAGCAAGAGGAACTGAATGTTGGTTTCTGCGTAAGAGCCTGTAACCTCTAGTTGGTCTTTAGCTTGTCTGTCAAGTGGAATATTCTGGGACTTCACTAAACTCTTGTCATTAGGATCTGGCATTAGAGTTGTGAGTAGCAGTGGGCAGCATCGAAAGTGAGGAATACAGGGAGAAGTCTGTCTTGCCAAATAACCAGTCTTTCCTGGGTAAACAGAGTCAGCTCCTGGGGGACAATTTAGCCATCAGAGGAAATCTCAAAATCTATATCATGCATGGCTTTCAAGACAGTTGAACTCCCCATTTATTCTGGCAGCAGCCCAGGCTGGGTAGCTTATTTGAAAGTTCCAATTTCTATTGATCAGGCCAAGAACCAGACATAAGGCTTTGAAAAGATCTACAGAAAACTGAGGAACCAAGAAGGACTGGGGGCAATTTGTACCAGAAGACCACAGCTTTGGGAGGCAACTCAGGGATGAGCTAATCCCCTAGTGCAAAACACTTACCTCACACATGAGAAAGCTAAGATGCTGACAAAGGGGGCTTAAGACCAGTGAAGTCTGGAGTGCAGGTGACCTGGCTGCTGCTGGTCTCGTGATCTTCCCACCCGAGACGAGTCATCACCTATTTATGGGGTGTAGGGGACCCACCCTACAGCACGGAGCTCACTATGTCGCTGGACAAACAAGGCACGCCCATGAGCAGTGGCAGTGGCCTTTGAGTCATGTGTCATGGGAGATTAGGCAGAAGAAGGGGAGATCTCGATCTTGATGGCTCAGAGAAGCTTGACAGAGTGGTGGGACGTCGGGGGGCCATGGACGATATATGTGATTTGGGTAGGAGGAGAGGAAGGCTGTTCTATGTGAGAAAAACGACATGCTCCAAAGAGCAAAGGTAGGAGAGGAATATTTGTGAGTCTGCGACAATGTGGTGGAAGAGGTCGTTTTCCTGGGGTCACGGAATGTCAGAATTGGGAGAGACTTCAGAGGTTGTCAGGTTCCGTCTCTTCATTTTACTGCAGAGGATGTTCGGTCCAGAAGGTCTGGGTGTCTTGTGCAAGGTCATGTGACTGAGAGTGGCAGACGGGATTAGAGCCCAGCCAGGACCCCCCACTGCTGACCTTAGGGGGGTGATGGCAGAAGGACAGAAAGACCACAGAGGCCCTGTGTGAGATATTAGGTATTTGTACATAAGCACTGGAAACCTTTGACTGTTTTTTTTTTTCTTTAGAGACAGAGTTTCATTTTGTCATACTCGGTAAAGTGCTGTGGCATCACAGCTTACAGCAACCTCCAGCTCTTGGGCTTAGGTGATTCTCTTGCCTCAGCCTCCCAAGTAGCTGGGACTACAGGTGCCCGCCACAACATCTGGCTATTTTTTTGTTGCAATTTGGCCAGGGCCAGGGTTGAACCCGCCACCCTCAGTATATGGGGCCGGCGCCCTACCCACTGAGCCACAGGTGTTACCCCCTTTGACTGTTTTTGAACTGGGATGTGTGACAGGTCACAGTGGGGCTGTGTAAAGAAGCGATGGTCTATAGGATGGACCGAAAGGATTGAAAGAAACAGAGAGCCCAGTCAAAGAGGCCCCAGACCTGGACCAGCCACGAGATAATACAAACTAGGACGGGAGAAGAGAAAATGCAGAGAAAAGGGACACATAACCACAGGCTGTGGGAGGGCACGGGAGCATCAAAGACAGCTCTGGAAATTCACAGTTGACCCATTGTCCGCAGAAGAAACCACCTGCTACTTTCCCTGTCCCTTTGCTGCCACTTGCTCTCAGTGCTCATTCTCTCATTCAGCAAATGCCGTTCGGACCCTGTGGATGGCCTTCCACATTCACCCCAGCCGGTGACCAGCTGAATGTGGTGCTTCTGTTGTTTTCCTGGGGTCTGCCCCTTCAACTCTTCTTGGTCAGAATTGTTAGAGAGAACTGAGGTGAAACAAGGAGAACAGCTTGGTGACCGAGAGAAAAGAACCTGATTGTCGGGGAGGGTGTTGAAAAGCAAGCAAGATTTCGAATGGGAGGAGGATCAAAGCGTCTTGAGAAGGGAGGAGGCAGACTGTGTGCACATTGATGCTCCTGGGTCTTAGGGAGAATAAAAGGTCCCAGTGTAATAGCAACAAAGGGACTCCTTTGTGCATTCATGGTCAAGGGGCCAGAAGGGGCTATGGACAGTCTCGGTCCTGGGGCCCTGCTGGGTGGCTCTAGACTCAGGCTGCTGCCCCCCAAAATGGAGGAAGGGCCCTTGTGTCGACTGTCAGAATGGGTGCAGGTGCTGAGGGCTCCATGGAGGAGGGAAGTCAGGGCTTTGGAGGCTGAGTGCTGCTGCGGGGCAGGGGCTGTGTCCTCTGCCATCCCACCTCCCAGCAGTTCCTGCCCCACCTGATCTTTGGGTACCTTTAACAATTACAGTTTGTCCTTCTCCTCTTGGCCATCGTGGCCTATCATTTATTTCAGTCTTAAAGGTTTAAGGCTTATCATCTGGACTCTTGAAGAAATATGACAAATAGTTTAAAATGCCTGGGCCAACTCATCTATTTGCCGTCGCTGTATTGAGAAGTATTCTCTTACCCATCTAGGCAGAGTATCATGATTCTGGGCATATAGGAGGTTTCAAAATTGTTTCACTGATTTTTGTTTCTGTCTCCTAATAATATCAAATGAAAACAGAGTGAAGAGGGGTCTAAAAAGTAGGTTAGGGAAATGTGGTCAAAACTCTGAGTTAAATAGCTTCTCGTTCATCTTCACAAGGTACGACCATGGTAAACACCCTCTGGTTGCAGGCTCTGGGGTCAGGAAGGTTAGGGCTGCAGAGCAGTGCTCTGATTATTTCTAGAGTATGACTTTGGGTAAATTACTGAATGTTTTTGGATTTTGCATCTGTAACACAGGTAAGATGCCTATTTGCATAGTTTTACCAGAAGGATTTAGCAGATCTCTGGCACCCAGTAGCTGTGTGCTAAGTGGAAGTTATTATTGGAATTAGCTCTTGGTGAGACAGAGGTTAAGACTGGGTGGCTATTGTAATTCTTGCCATTGTCTTATAGTAGTTTCCTGTGTAGAATGTGATCCTTGGGAGAAAGATGGTGGGAGTTGTCATGTGGGAGTTGGTGCTGGATGTCAGCACTCTCATGCACCATCTCATGCCTGGGAACCAGGGACGGATACCCATTTACTCAGTGATAGGGACCTGAGGGCTGGGCAGTGTGTGGTTAGCAGAGTCACATCCCAGCAGGAAAAGAATCAGTGACTTGTGCAAACTGCAAACCGAGCCAGGAATGCAACCCAGGCAACCCGACTTCCCACCCTAAGCCTAATGATAAGGCCTGTTCCGCTCCCTATAGCCGGGCAGGGGTGGACTGCTCTGGACCAAGAGATCGACACCAGGCCATCGGTGAGCTCACTCTCTGCCCTGCCTTGGAGCGTGGAGAAGTGATAGCAGTCCTGCATGGGAAGGGCTTTGCAGCTGCGCTTCTCAGAGGCCAGTGGTGGGAACAGGTCCTTCCCTGGAGACCAGAAGGAGCACAGAGCTTTGGGAAACCTCCGCGGGCGTGGGGGGAAGAACTGACGCAGTGATGGAGAAGGGGCAGAATGATTTATGAGCGAAACCTAAATGAGCAGACCTAACCGGCCTGACCTCAGCACCAACTGGGGGTGTGGGAGAGCATTCTGCAAATATTTGAGGCTGGACCTGGGTGGAAGGGAAGCGCGGGACTGCAAAGCGAAGGCTGCCAAGGAGACCTTGCCCAGAGCCACAGGCGGCACTGCCTCCAGTAGGGACCCTGTCTGTGTGGGGGTCTCCCCATGGCATAAGGTTAAGGGCTGACAGGTTCTGGGATGCAGGCTACTGTTCTTGTAAGGAAAATCGGGCAGAGGGAAGGACAGGCGGTGAAGAAACATGAGCAGGGTAGCGCTGGCCCGTCCTGTCAGGACAGTAGCCTGTCCTACTTGGTTTTCTGGGGGTCAGTGGTATCTGTGTCAGTCCTGACTTGGTCCCGCCTTCCCCGGCCTCCCGCTCTGTAATACTGTCCTATTTTATCAAACCACAGCCTGGACAGACTTCACAGCCTGGACTGACCTTTATCTAGTTCTGGAAGCCTGGCCCAACCTCAACCGGCACATGCCCTCCTCACCCACCCCTGCATTCCCCGAAAAGCCCCGGCACTCCACATCAGCGTGCTAAAGGTTCTTCTGTGTGGTCCTATGTCAAAGACATATTTGGTTAATAGTTTCTACATCCATTTGATCATGTTGCCTAAATTTTAGAAGAGAAATAACCAGTGTGTAGTTTCTTTCCACCTGTGCCCAGCTGGGTGATGCTGGGGTTTATTGGGTTACGCTCTCAGTATTGGCCTGGTTACCAGGAGAGGCAGTGGAGCCAGCTTCTGAGAAGTCATCTCTTTCCCTGCAGGGGAGATACTCCCCCTCAGCTTTTATCACCAAACTGCTGGCTTTTACTAGGGAAGGCTGAGTGATCTCTGCAGGCCCGGAGGGTCTGTGGGGCTGTGATTTTTGCAAAAGAGGTCCATGTTGGCTGTGTCTTTGTATTTATTTTTAATTTTTTAACAATAATAATTTTTTTTTTTATTAAATCATAGCTGTGTACATTAGTGCAATCAAGGGGTACAACGTGCTGGTTTCATATACAATCTGAATTTGTACTTAAATATTTAAATGTTTTTGGAACTCTGTGACTCTGAGAATTAGACATCCAGCCTGTCATTAAGTTGCATCTGATCTTCCCCTGCAGGAGATAAGGGCTTCCCTGGAAGCTCCCAAAGGGGCCCTGTGGCTCCCACGCAGTCATTACTTGTTAACATCTTCTGGGGCACCTATATAATTTAGCAGTGACCAGCCAATGGTCGTCTTCATAGGCATTGCTCTTCCTATTGTTTTAGAATGCCACAGCATTCCCCTTAACTGGGACATTCCCCAGGGTACCGCTGGTGAAATCTGCAGTAATTTCAGCCCCAGAGACTATCCATGCTTTATCTACCAACGAGGATGGCTGGCTGAGCCAGATCAATTCCCAAGTTCCCATCTAACCACTGCGTTTTTCTTGGACCACTCCTGGCCCACTTGTGTTGGCAGTGTCCTCTGAGAAGCATATGCCAAGAGGGGATTAGAGAAAATAAGGAGGGAGTAATATAGGCCTATTCCACCTTGAGATGATAAGAATAGAAGGAAGTTTGGGTGGAAGCATCTCAGTCTGCAATAAAATTCCAAGAGAGTTCCACAAGGTTAAATTCAAGCCCAAGTAGCTTGTCAGAGGTACATCATGTCTTCTGGGTACAGGCGTGGTCTAGAAACCCTGGTTTGTTCAGCCTGGCTGGGAACAGGTATGTGAAGAGCGTGGGGGTTGGGATAGGGCAGCAGCTGGGGCTGTCAGCTTAACGCCTGCAGCTGGAGACACAGGAGACACATGGCCAAGATTTTCCCAGGAAGCACACCTTTAACGTTCCTAGAATCCGCTTCTCCAGGTCGGAGGCTCTATTAGCAACACCTTAATTCTTCCAGAGACCCTAACAGAGACTGTTATACCCTTAACTAGGCCTCTATCCCGGGTTCCTATGCCTTATTGGCAACTTCCTGTGTTTGGGCTGTGCTATTCTTTAATTTGGTCTACACTATATTATAATTTGAGAATTTTTATTGGGAGGAGAGACTGAAGATGGGGATTGTTTATTTCTAGTCCTTCTAAATCCTGAGTGCAAACTGATCAGTTCTTTCCTAAGCTTGTCTTTCTTTCTTTTTTTTTTTTTTTTTAACAGTATCATACAGGGCTGAAAATGTCAACTCATGTTTTCAACATTCTGTCCAAGTTTGCAAGTTTATTCGATATAGTTCCTCTCTTCCAAGTTACTGCTAGATATAATGTTACCAAATATTTCATCACCATATAACACAAGTTGCCATTCCCCTGTCCCCAGGCCACTGTAATAATTTCCTTGTTATTTTTTTTAGCTTTTACCTGCTTTCCAGTTTCAAAAGCTGGTGTCATATAGTCGAGGTTTTTTCGTGGTAATAGCAGAAAACGTCATTTCTACATAATTAGTCTCAATTTCTGTGTCATCTAATTATCGCTTAGTGCACAACAGTCACAAAATCTAATGCAACAGGAAGCGTTTAACTCATGCCTTTCTGGCTGAGCGAATGCAGGCTCTGCAACATGTGTGTGCATTCTTCTCATGGGACAGACCAGTGGGCCAGCTTGGCAGGTCCTGTCCAAGATGATGACAGAAATGCAGGAGAACAAGATGAATCACATGAGTGCTCCCTAAGCCTTGGTTGCCTTACACTCAGTGGTGTTCCACTGGTCACAATGAGCCATGTGGCCCAGAGGAATGACAAGTCGCAAGGATGCACAGGGGGCTCATTGAGATGGACGGGGAGTATAATGCTGTATTTTGCTGTAACTCTGCATATGGTTGCATACACAAATACTTACCACTGGTGGCGCCTTTATCACAGTGGGTACGGACATGGGCCACATACACTGAGGCTACGGGTTTGAACCCAGCCTGGGTCAGCTAAAACAACAATGAAAACTGCAAAAACAACAACAACAACAAAAATAGCCAGGTGGTGTGGCGGGCACCTGTAGTCCCAGCAACTTGGGAGGCTGAGGCAAGAGAATTGCTTAAACTCAGGAGTTTGAGGTTGCTGTGAGCTGTGATGCCACAGCAATCTACCCAGGGTGACAGCTTGAGACTCCGAAAAAACAAACAAACCCAAATACTTACTGTTATATTATAGTTGCCTTCTGTGCTCAGTACAGTAACGTGCTGTGCAAATCTGTGGCTTAGGTGCCCTTGGCTACGCTGTACCCCTCAGCCTAGGCCTGTTGTAGGCTGTACTACCTGAGTCTGTGATGTTTACACAATGCTGAAATCCCTAAAGATGCATTTCTCAGAATATAGCCCTGTCATGAAGAAACACATGACTATAAACATCTCTGAACAATAATCTTTTTACACCCTTACCATCTTTGTTGCTGACCAGGTTTTTATTTTATGGTTCAGAGGCCAATTTTACTTTCAAAGATTTTTGAAGTAAAAAGAATTTAAATATTCTTGGAACAGAAGATTAATTTTTGTAAACATGTTCGAGGTTACTTTCCATAACTCTTTTGATTCTTTATGAATTATCCAAGACAGTAGGTGAAGGGATGGTCCCAGGAGAATCCAAAAACTTATTGAGCCCTTGCCCTCAGGAATAGGCAGACAGGGGCTCTCTTTCTGGCATGCAATTACTCTTTTTTTAAAAATTTTTTTATTTTTGAAATTACTCTTTTTTAAAGTTGTCCTTTACTTGCCACTGATGTTGCTATGTAGTGTAAGTGTTGCTACGTAGTAACACTATGTAAGTGTTTCAAATGCAGAGTCTTATTGTCTTACTGAATGTCCACCACAATGCTATGAGATTGGTATTGTCATTGCCATTATCACAATCTCTTTGGGAGGTAGAAGTGATATGTCCCAAATTTCACAGCGAAGTCCAAGACTTTGACAGGTGGGAGTCACAGGAAGAGGGGTGTGAGCAATTTATTTTCCAGTAAACAAAAGGCCCAGGGAGTCCCTTCCTAGACTTCTGTTTGGGGGTCTCAGGCCACGAATACATAGCAGCCCAAGCAGAAAATCCCCAGTGCTGCCCTGCTATGGAATTAGTTCTAAGTTGTTTTCCTCTTGGTTCTTGGTTCTGCAATTCCCTGCCTCACTCAGACTGTGCTAACTTCCCAGCTCAGCATCTCTTGCAGTTAAATTTCTAGCTCCATCTCTGAGGGATTTCTCATTTCAGAGTTGGAAGTTCCCCACCTTCAAATTACAGTGAGTTTCTTGAGAAGACTGAGATACTAGATATGAAAGAGAGAGAGAGAGAAAAAAAGGAAAGAAGGGGCTGGGGGTGAGGTGGGCGGAGCGTGTTTCTCCTCATTCCCCAGGCCCAGGGGGCCTTTGATAGAAATAAAGAGCTGGAGTGGGGCAGAGAGTAAGGGGGCCAGGGACAGAAATTTCTAATTTACAAGTGGCCCCCTTTCTAGGAACAGATTAATCAAGGGACAGCGAGGAATGTGAAATTAAGATCTCTCAGAGTCAGAGATCCTAAGCTGAGGTCCCCAATATTTCTGATCACGGACACTTGAGGATAGAAGGCCTTGTAAAAGGTAAAAGGCCGGGGCGGCGGCCGTGGCTCAAAGGGGTAGGGCGCCGGCCCCACATGCCGGAAACCCAGCCCCGGCCAAAAAGGTAAAAGGCCATCTAGATCAACCCTCCTCTGCTCCTTCCTTCTCTCTGACGCTTAGTTCCTTCTGACAACTTGCCTTTTGGCTTGTGGTTGAACACGCGCCGCGATGGTGAACTCTGTCTCGGAACAGAGCGTCTTCCCTGGGGCAGACCTGTCAAAACGTTCTCCCTGAACTGTTACCATCACTGTTCCTGAGCCACATGCCCCAGAAGAGGATTTAAAGGAAGAATGTGTGTCTGGGGCCGGAGGGAGAAAGGGCCGCCAGGGAGGGGATGCTCAGAGGCCTGCAGTCGGCTGTGTGTGTTCAGTCTCCTGACAAGGCCAGGAGCGTGGTGGCCGGCCTGCGTCTCATCACGCCGGCCACCACGCTACCCTTCAAGTAAAGAGCGACCCCCCAGAGCGTTTGCAAGGTGTTGCTTTGCCTCCAAACCAGTCATTCCCAATGCTCAGGAAGCCCGGAGACGCTGCAGAAAAAGGGAGCCAAAGGAGGGGTCAGAGGGGAAAGAAAGGATGAGGCTCTGGGAGGCAGAGAACTGCAGAAAAGGGAGTGTGGACGGAGGAAAATGCGGAGTGAAGACGCAGGCAGGTGCTGTGCGGAATCTCGGAGCAGAGCGCCGTCCCTGCGTCTCGGGCCTGCAGCCCACAGCGCGGCTTCCCAGCCCTGGCACCTGGCGAGGGAGGGCCGAGGAGTTTCCCGGCACCTGGGCACGGGCCTCTGGGTGGGCCGGATAGGACAGAGCCGCCGAGCCCACCACCGCCCGCCTCCCTGGTTGGCGGAAGCCCGGAGCCCACGGGGGAGGCGGCGCGTGCGCGGAGCAGCCCGGGGGGCGCCACTTCTAGGGCGCGTCGGGGACAGGTCCGGGGCCAATACTTGGAAGTGCTAGTATTTTTTGTTTTGTCGTAAATTCTTTGAGTGAAACCTGTTTGGGAAAACCTTTTCTAAAACCCGCACAGCTTTATATTTCCGCTCCCCACGTCACGGCGAAGGAGAGGAGACAGGTGCGGCGGGCCTGGCGTCCAGAGCTCGGCCCGGCCCCCTGGGCGGGAGGCTGCTGCGCTGCTGAAGGCCGGACCAGGTTAGTGCTGGCCTTTGGTGGCTGGGGCCAGGGCGTGGGCAGGACTTGGCTCGAAAGGCCTGCCCACATTACCTGTGGGCTCCGTGGGGTCAGGGAAGAACAGCGTTCCCCTCCTTATTTTCCCCTCGCCGAAGTGACCAGCTGCTAAGCACAAGGCCACGTGTCCCTCCGGGCGGCTGACACACTCAGCGGAGCGCGTTCTGGACGCTTTATAGACATCGGGGTGGCCCTGTGGGGGATGGGAGGAGGGGAGCAATCACCCTGGGCTGGGGAGCGGGCAGTCAGGAAGACTTCGTGGAAGAGGTGCCGTCACGGTGCCAGTTTGCAAATAAATGAATCTGCACCGTTTATAACCCTTTTGAACGTTATTTTAATACACAGTATTTTGGTAGCAAATGTTATCAAGGTGGTGAGAGAGTGCTAATCTTCTGCTTGTGTATTAAGGGTATAAAAGGACCTAATTTTTTGGGAAGCAATTTGATGCTCAAAATGCAAAATTCTAGGAATTTATGCTGTAAACATTCACATACGAGTGGGTGGGTGTAGACGGACGAGATGCCCCTTGTAGTAATTTTGGTAGCAGCAAAAGACTGGAGACAAGCTAAGTGTCCAGCAGTAGAATGGGGTAAAGAATTAGAGGATATCCAGGCGGTGCCTGTGGCTCAAAGGAGTAGGGCGCTGCCCCCATATGCCAGAGGTGGTGGGTTCAAACCCAGCCACGGCCAAAAACTGCAAAAAAAAAAAAAGAATTGGAAGATATCCAAGAGATGAAATCGCATGCAGCCATTCAAAAGAATAAGGTGACTGTATATGTGTTGATACTAAAATCTCCAAAATACATGTATCATGTTGAGTAAAGAACACAACAAGGCAAAGAATGGCGTGTACAGCATACTCCCATCTGAGTGTCAGTTAGGTGTGTGAATGTTTATATATGAACAGAAAATTTCCAGAAGGATAGACAGAAGTTTCTGTTCATAGTGGCTGCTTCAGGGGGAAGTGGATTGAGGGTTTGGAGTGGGAGGAGAACTGTTAAAACATTTTAAATAATAGTGAAATGTATCATATATCTACAAGAGTGTATAAAACATATGTACCATCTGAAAAGTGATTATAAAGCATACCAGACTTAATGTATATTGTGTAATAAATTCTTGTATTCTGAATTTTATACCATCTGCATACTTTTCCTACTGAAAATAGTCTCTGTGAGTAGACATTCCTTCCTCTCCCATTTCCTCAGTGTATAGTAGAGGAAGACAGCTCAGTGGGAGGCCTGAGGGGTGTCCAGGGACAGCCTCCCTGAGATGGCATTGAAGGAGGGGGAGGGGAAAGCTGGGCTCCATGCCGAGCCCGAGCTCGGATGGCCAGGCTCAGTCTGGAGTTTGTTTGGTAGCTTCTGAGGACTTGTTAAATGTTTTGGGGAGTGACGTCATTGAAGTCTTACAAAAAGGAAGTAAAATCAAATGCTCTGGTTGTCAGCCAGTCTGCCAGCCAAGAGCCTAGCACGTGGGGTAGGACAGGGGGCCGTGGGGGTGAGGGCAGAGGCTTGTCTTCCTTCATGCTCGACTTCTCCGGGATAAGCACAGCACACGCCACGTGTGGATGGCCCTGGCGGCTCCGACCACGCTGACAGCGTCATGTCTGGATCCGCACAGCAATGCTGCAAGACGGGGATTTCACTTCCGTGGAGCAACCAGGGACTGGAACCCTGAGAGAGCAGGCACTTCGCTAAAGGCCACGCAGCTGGCACACAGCACAGATGGGGTCTGCTCTTGCCACGAATCTGTGCACCTTCCCTCTCACTCCCATTCTATCTGACCACGGCTAGCTGTCAGGGGCATTTCTCGCATGCATCTTACTCTGGGGCTTGGTATTTCTCCTGGGTTCCTATGACCCTGGCTGTGCCACTGAGATGAATGTGGAGTGGATGCCAGGGGAAATATGCGTGACCTGGGGAGGCATGGGCTCCCCTGCTCCCTCACCTGCCTCCATCCATCACCGAGGCCCTCTCCGTGCGTGAGAATCTGGAGGGTGGTGGAACCGACTTTGGAAGTGGAATCTTCCCAAGCCCAGGGTCTGAGGCAGTGGCCACCTGTGCCTTGCTCTGATTCTCTGGCCAGTTGTGTCACGTGGGCCTCTGTGCTTGTGGCCCAGCTGTGCTAGGTACCCGTGTGCAGCACGAAACTTCTGAGGAGAGGAAGGCGTTAAAGATCTCATTCCCCTCTGCTACCCCGACACCCCTAGGAAAACACTGGCTTTTGTTTGTTTGTTTTTCAGCTTTGCACATCTCACCAATGAGTACCATTTCCTTGTGTCTGATACCACTGGGTGACTCATGGGTAAGATTTGGCAAAAATCCTGCAAAAGTAAAGAAATATCATATACAGCAGAGAGGCCTGGGCTCCAGCCCTGACCCCTAGGGCCACCCTCATCTGTAAAAAAGGCACAAGAGATGCCGGCCAGTGTCTGTGCAGCAGGGGTGAGGGGCATGGCTGCTTTACTGTCACCCGTCCAGTCCTGTGCTGGCCGTGATGATGGTTGGTTTGCTCGAAGGACCTTATTTGTTATGGTGAGCCCACAGACCAAAATTGAGGCCTGCCTTCCCTTTCTGAGAGTTGGGAGGGAGGCACCAAGGTAATAATCCTGATTTATATTCTAGCCAAACCCCGAACACAGCTCCAGTCCCTGACAAAAGTAATTCTGCCTTGGACAGTAATGTGCAGGACCCGGGCCAGTCTGAGCCTATTCTGTGCCTCCCTCCCCTTGACAGGGCAGAGCTCAATGAATATTTCACCTTCACAATCTTGGCCACAGTCATGGGTTTGCGAAGCTGTCTAAATCCAGTTTATCAGCAGGAATAAATACCCTCCGACTTAAAAAGTGGGAAGTAGAACTTGGCTCTGTTGGACTGATGATTTATGGAGGAATACCGATCTGGGAACGGAGGAGAGTGGGGAGGGGGGAAGGCCGGAGTCGGTGGGATTCCACTCACAAGCTATAAAAGCAGCAACATGTACTCTAACGAGAGATCATATTCCAAGATACATTTCCTCCAGTGAAGGATGAGGCATCTGGCATCCATCACTTGCTAGGGACAGAGGAGCTGCAGGGACTCCAGCTGCCTTTGGGGTGCTTGGCAGGTGTGGGGATAGGCCGAGATCGAGCCCAGGGCTGGCTCTGTAAGAGTCATGGTGTTGAGATTGCAAGCCTTTTCCCTTGGCTGTCTGCAGGACCCGCCATGCCTGGCTTCCCACAGTCCAGAGGCCTTGTCCTTCCACCATCCGGTGGCTCTGGAAACCCCATTCCCAACAAATCATCTCACACTGCAGTCTGCGCTGCTTGAAGTGTCCTCTCCCTTCATAGTCATGTCTTTAGAACCTTACGTGGCCGCTCAAACCAATCATTTTCTAACTGGCACATTGATTTTTTTGTTCTGTCTCTGGGACCGGCAAGGTCATGCTTCACTTCCCAGTAGGTGGAATCTGAATAAGCAGTGTGGTTAAGACCATGGGGCCTGGATCAGGGTGCACAGCCTGACATCTCAGCTCTGTCACCAAACAGTTGGGGGATTTGAGTGAGCTTGTTCTCTGCACCTCAGTGTTTTCATCTGTAATGTGGGGACAATAATAGCACACTCAAACTCATTGGATTGTTGGGGGAATAAACTGCAACAATAACTTGACCCAGTGCCTGGCATATGGTTATTGTTTATTATATGGAGACTCATCAAAATGATGATGATGATAAGAGACCCAGAGCTTTACAGTCACTAAAAAATACTGTGGGCAGGTGATTGTTCTCAGCAGCAATGCTTTTTGTAGAGTCTGTAACTTGGCTGTCTTTTGCTTTTTCATATAGTTTCGGGAGAATCACACCAGAGCCCTCCCTCATCTCCTTGGGCACAGTGTAGTGCACAGAGTCTGAGCTGTGGAGTCACAGAGGCCTGGAGCTGTATCATCATCATGGGTAAGTCATGTGATCTTTCTCAGCCTCAGTTTCCTCATTTGTAAAATGAGAATAATAATAGCTACTTCATATGACTGTGGAGTGTATTAAATGTGTATAGGCCGTTGAACATGGTAGCTACATGAACAGTGCCAGGATACTGATTTCCTCCCCACTCTTACCCATCAAGCTCTGGGCTGCACCTGTCTATGTTCTAAATTCTTTCTTTTCAATATCTCCTTGACATCTGTCTTCTCTGTACATTGTTCCCCATAGGAACCTCCTGATGAGCTATTTTGTCATGTGTTTTGGGTCTCTGATTATTTCAGACAGGCCACATTTGTTACTCAGGGTGGATGATAAGCTTTTCTGAGAGGAATGCTTGTCGTAAATGCCTTTTTTCCCTAATAATAAGGATACTTCTTGGCACACTAGGGTATCACAAACAGGTGATTTGAGTTGACTTTCATTTTATGAGGAGCTGCCTAGCAAAAGAAGTGAACTGGAGACTTAAGAGCCAACTTTCTCTAAGGCTAAATTTCTTCTCTCTCCCCCTCTTTCGTCCTCAATCTCTCTCATTCCCTCAGCTCTTAAGATCAACTGCAATTTCAAGAGACTGTGAGAGAGTCAGTGTGTGGTTCTTTTATAAAAGGGAAAAGAGGAAGTCGAGAGTGGAGGAGGACATGGAATATTCATTCATTCATTCATTCATTCATTTTTTTCATTCAACAAACATTTGTATGGTTATTGTGTGTAAGACGTTGTGTTAAGCTCTGAAAGAGGGTAGAAGGTTATAGAGAGTAGTGGACAAATTCCTGTCTTCAATAAATTTACAACTTTGGGTCACTCAGCTGGAGATTCCAGGTCTAGTTGACCTGCCAGGCTGGAATTTCATCGTTTTGCTTTTTGCAAGTAATGAAGTCAATTCCCTTGGACTCATGGAGTTTGTCCAGAAGATGTAGATGTGATTTGCTTCCCAGAAAGAATGAGGACTCTTTGGTAATATATTCCCAAGTCATTTAAGCCTGATGGGGATTAACATTGGCTTATATAACTCTATTGCTGACATAAGTCAAAAACTGAACAAATAAAAATAAACTTTAATATTGTCTTAAACAAAAAAAAAAAACAAAAGCATGAGGACTCTTCAAAGATGCTTTTTTCTGTTTAATGCATGTTTGTGACTCTTGCTTAGAGCATGAGGCCTGGAAAATAGTAGATCCAGTAAGTGTTTGTTGAGTGAACAAAGAAAAGCATCCTGCTCTAGAGAGGTGGAAGAGACTCTGCCGTTTACAAGAGAGCTCCTTGACTGCTCTCAGCTGGGAGCAGGCTCTTTCTCTGCACCAGCCCTTCAGTTGTGTCAGACTCAGGCCTCCACAGGCTCAACAAACAACAATGGCAGAAAACAAAAGCTTTCTGACCAGCCTGTTCTGTTTGAATTGGCAGGAGGTTTCCAGTTGGAATTAGTGCCTCAGATGAGAATATCAGAGTCATTGTATATGAGAGGAAGGCTTGTTGGCTTCCCCTGACTTTGATGTGCAGCATATGGGCCTGGGGGTGCAAATGCAGGAGAGGGGGTGGGAGAACAACTGGCTGTGTCTGGAATTTCTCAGATTCTTCTTGGTCCTTCCCATTGGCCTAGGTATTCTAACTTGTCCCTGTGTAGTCATGGGTAAGGACGGGTTCTAAGCTTAGCTGGGTGACCTCAGGCCACCTCTCTGGTCTTCAGTGTCCCAAACTGTAAAACAACAGCATAGACTGATGACCCCCAAGGCTCCTCTCTTGCAGTTTTGTTGCTCTGTAGCTGCAGATCCTGGCCAGGGAGCACTGAAATGACTTATGTGGGGATGCTGGTAGAAGAGGGAGGGGATACGGAGAACCGAGGATATAAAGTGATCCTTCTGGAAGATGACAACGTGCTACGGTGGAAACACAGAACATCCCTTCATCTCCCAGCCTTGGTTTTCTCTTCTGCACAGGCAGGTGAATGGCACCTCCCTTACTTGGAGGGTGTGAGGATTAAGCGAAGTCATCTATGAGCTGTGCCTTATAAACTGTCAAAACCACATAAACGTAAGGGATTGTCATTCTGGCATACAGCTGGCCCAGACGGGAAAACTGTTAGAACTCCATTTGGGAGTCCCCTTCTTTCTCAAAGATGCGTTAGTATGAGGGATACTCTGACACCTGTCCACAACCTGCCCTGTTTGGGTTTCTCTGTCCCTTGGATGTAGAAGCGTTCCTGTCCAGGACTTGATTTAAGCATTTTCTGTGTGATTTGGCTTATCCTGCCAAGCACGTGCTGCGGCTTCTCTTGGTCTTAGAATGAGAAGAATGTGATCTTCATGTCTGGTGTGAACAACTGGCCGTGTGTGGAATGTCCCTGGTGGGGAGCGGATGCCAGGAAGTGGTGGTTCGTATAATGTTTTTTTCATGACAGAGAAAGGGCACTAACCAGGAGCAGAGTTATTTAATGGTTTTGATTCCACATAGTGGGTATGAGAGTTTGCCTGGACCTCAGGTAACATCAGTTCCACCCCCTGATGAAGCTGTCCAGCTTGGTGGAGAGACGTGGGGCCTGGATCCAGGCTCTGGGCTTGGCAGCATATGGGTCCCTCTGCTTCATCCTTCTCACTCCTCCTCTGTCTCTCCCCTCTCCTTTCTTCACCACTGTCCTCTTGCTTCCCTGTTCTAAGCCAATTTGGGGTAATGTGCAGGATGGACAGCCTTTCTGGGTTTCTGGGCAGCTGGTGGTTTGATGGGTGGGGTGATGGGCTGCGTCTTCCCAGAGATCCCGGACGCTGAGGGCCGGCAACTCCACCCATGGGCACCATGCCTGAGGTGTCAGAGACATGACCTGTGCACTGGACTCCGCGGTGGCCAGAGTCCACTGTCCCCTCCCCCGCCCCGGATGGCATGGAAGAAGGGCCAGTGTGTGCTCCATCCCCTCCCCTGGGGACATTCCGAAGGCCACACAGCATCCACTTGGCAGCCCTCTCCAGAATCACCCAGATAGCGCTGGCCTGCATTCAAGCGCCCATTTTGTCTCCTCACGGGGCTGGCCTGGCTGTCTGGGGGAACTCACCCTAGGGAGATTTCACCCTCTGGCAACAGCTGACTCTATTTGTTCAGATGAGAACAATTTTCTCTCCCTTGCACTTTCAACAAGTACGACCTCAGGCCCCCCCCCACTCGGCTGCCAAGAGCAATAAAGGCTGAGGGGGAGTTGGAGGGCAGGGAGACACTCAGGATAATTGAGCTGTCAGCCGGGGCCTGGGCTTCCTGGATCTGGGGTGTCTCACAGCCCACATGGGCCAGTTTGCAGGCGTGGGGAAGGGAGTTGCCTGACGTCCTAATCGCCCTGAGAGATAGTGGTGCTCGAGGCCGAGGTAGAAGGAGCTTCTAGCCAGCCTCCCCCTCGTCAGCTCCCTCCTGGTCTGGGCTGGAGCTGCTCACTGGTTTGATCAGGAAACCAGTCTGTGACTTGGGGGTGGGAGGTGAGGATTATGGGGGGCCTTAGTGCTGGGCTCAGTGGAACACCAAAATGAGTAAGCCAGGATCCAGCCCGCCCAAGTCGGAGGGCCCCAGCTCTGCCTTCCCAGCAGCCCTGGGAGTTTTGTTACCTTGTCACTGTCCCCGTAGGTGCTACCCTTGTTATGGGGTTTACTGGCTTAATGGTCCCCTGGAGGACAGTCCTGGAGCACTGTTCTCATTGGCCTTACACCCTCTACACCTTTGCTGTGAATAGATGGCTTGTGTTGTGGGTTGCTGTGATTGAACCGGTTACCCTTCAGTGTGGAGGCCACACCGAGTGCACAGCTGCAAAGCTGGGCCCCTTGTACCCCAGGATGTGGTGGCTTAGCATCCTGTCTTGAGGGCCAGGTGCAGGGGAAGGGCAGTGAGCAGGTCCCCGCCAGTGTGGCGTTCACATGGGACCCAGCATCACTATCATCTGAAAAGTTCCTTTTCCCAGGGTGGCATTCAAAGCCCTCATTGGTATTCACTGTCCTGCGTGCCTTCCCCAGCACCTCATGTCATTTTCTTGTTCCCCCGTCCCCCAGATCCACCATCCCAGGGATGCAGCCAGCACCGTGGTGGCCTCTGCTCTCACCGGCCCTCTGCCTCGATGGTCCTTTCTTCAGATGTCTACACTGTAAATTGAGCCTTGGTTACACACTCTCCTTCCCGAATTCCTTCCCACATCCCTCTGAGACCTCTCCTATTTCCTCATCCCCTGTCTGAGCACCGAGCGCACTCTGCCTTCTGTCAGTAGCTTGTGAACGGGCCTGTCTCTCCCACTAGGTTGAGCAACTGGAGGGAGAGATTTCCTGCTCTGTCACTGTCGTGTCTCACACACAGCCCAGCACTCGGTGTGCGACAGATACACGTGCGTGTAGCACATGGTGCGTTTACGTGGTGCCCGATCCTGGTAGCTCTTAGTCTTGAACAGAGGGCTCTGATGGGGCAAAGACATACATGAAAAGGCTCTAGAACTCCAAGGATGGCTTAGAGGCATCACGTTTCAGAGCTGAAAGCGGTGTTAGAGATAATCTAGACCAATTTCTTATTTACAGATGAGGAAAATGAGCTCCCATTTGAGACCAGCCTGAGCAAAAGCGAGACCCTGTCTCTACTAAAATAGAAAAACTGAGGCAAGAGGATTAGTTGAGCCCAAGAGTTGGAGGTTTCTGTGAGCTATGATGCTATAGCACTCTACCCAGGGCAACAGCTTAAGACTCTGTCTCAAAAAAAAAGAAAAAAAAAGAAAATGAGTTCCCAAGAGCGGAGTTGCTGACAGTCACATAAGAAGTTAATGGCAGAGCGAGACACAGCTCACACTAGTGTGTTTTGTGATTGTTGGAGACTTTCTGCCAATGCTGTTGGGGTTCCGGGCTCCCCCACAGTGCCCTGTCTACCTCACCTGCACAGTTCTAGTTTGAGTCTTTCCTAGACACCTCTGTGCTGAATCCTGAAGGGGAACCAGCTCAGCAACAAACCACCACTGGCTTAGTCCCCTGGAAGACCTCCTTAGTCCCCTTCCACCAGCACTGTGATTCCTGCTCTGGCCCCTGGGGGATGACTTTGAAATAGATTTCAGGTCGTAGTTGAGGAGAAAGAGGGCCAATTCAGGGTCAGGGTCCCTGGATGCTCACAGGAGAAAGATGTTCTTCCCATGAGAAAATCATCCATGAGCTTCAAATAAGCTCCTTGTCAGGGACAGAGATGTCTACTGATTCCCTCCCCTGAGCAAATAGAAGGTTTAGATTTGGGTTCTCTCCAAATGGTGGATCAACAGATGGGGTCCAGGCTCAGAGCTAGAGAATGAGGTGTCTCAGAACAACCAGGAAGTCCTCTTGGAACAGCTTTTGCAATTTGATATAGAAACCAATTGGGGCAAAGGGGGGAGATGCAAATATTCACACCCCACCCCTGCCTCCACCACCTTCATCAGCCTCCAACGCTCAGAAAAGAACTGATTTCTAATGACCTCTTTCCCTTGTCCAGGGTTATGGAGAAAACAAGATGCACAGGGTCAGAGGGAGGGTAGCCCAGCCAGGCGGGTGTCCCAGTCAGGTATGTTCCAGCACTGCCTGGGCACAAGCCTGACAGGCGTCCTCTGTGCTTGACCCACAATGGGGAGGCCAGAGGAATGGCGGGATATTGCCCAGCCTAGCTTTCCCTGTCCCTGAAAAAATTTGGTGTTACTTGACCTCAGATAATAGCCTTTAAAGACACTCCTGAGATCCAAAGAAAGTTTGAGATCTTCTTGGACACATTCCAGTAACATCGGTCAGAGCTAGTCAGGGGAAGCATGGCCAGGGGTTCAAAATCCCTCTTCCTTGAGTCCCAGATGTGAGCTGAGGCTTCCAGGTAGGGACCAAGAGGTTTAGATTTGCCATGTCCCCACATGGCTTTCAACTGCAGAGCTCAGAGGCTGTGTAGCCAGCAAATCCCCTGCCAGGAAGAGCTCTCTGCCAAGCCTAGACTGGCTCTGGGCCCTGAGGGTTCCATGCAAGGATCAGCGTCCTGCAGACCACAGAAATAGTCGGAGGTTGGGATGTGCACAGGGGATGAATCAGGCGATGCCAGCAGGAAGAGTTTCAGAGTTTCTCGGCTACACAAGTCCACTTGAACGTGTGTGGACCCTGCCCACATTTTCTTAGTCACTAGCATTTATTTTCCTCCTTTCTGGGCTCAGAAAATCAACTCTCTTTGGTCCACTTGTTGTTTGAAGGGAGACAGGATTTCTGGGATACCTGAAATTTGGAAGTCAGTAGAGTAAAGCGGGGGGCGTGTTAAGCCTTTTATCATTCTCGTGCAATTAGATAGACATTGAAGAAATTGTTTTATGTCCTGAGTTTTCCAATTGCTATGACACACAAACTCTCTTAATAATTTTTTTTTTTTGGAATGTGTGTTTACTCCAGGCCCTGGATTCTTTGCCTGGATTTCTTTAGATTGGCTCCGGAAACCACCAAAGCACAGGGAGATCAGTGCTGTTATTTTCCAAAGCCTGCCACGGACACGTGGACAGGGGCATGTTTTCTGAGTTCAGAGCTTCATTTCTTGAATCTTCTTCTGTTACCCAGGGGAACAAAATTGGCTGCCATCTCCAAGATCTCTACACGTCCAACAAGAGAAACAAGTGGGCTTGATTTCTGTGGGGCTTCCAAAGGCCAAACTTGGAATATGAAGGCAGCAGGATCCAGGGCTGGCCAGGATGATAGGCTGTCACTGGTCGCTGGAACCAGGCTAGGAGGAGTTCCTTAAGATTTTCCCAAGGGCACTATATCCCCAGATTCCATTTTTCTGCCTCATCTTGGGGAGTCTGGCTTGGCAGTCAAGAACAGTTTTCTGGTATTGAAATACCCACTTCCTTTTTGCTCTTCTCCCCTCAATTTTAAACCTTGTTTCTGCTCGATGGTCCACTGAGTTCTTCAGGTTTTTCTATTTTAAAAACAAAGCCCTATTAAGAATAAAAAAAAATCAAAACTTCTGCTAGTTGTCATGTGTGCTTCCAGAAATAGTGCCCTACTGCTATTTAAGACCCTGAAGTCAGAATTTCCAAGGAAGCATCTGGGGTGGCTCTAAGGGGTGGGGTGCCTGGTAGTGGCCTGGGTGGTTGCTCTGCCGTACATATGGGACCACGTACTCACTGGGGAGTTGGACTGGCTCTTTCTCTGGGTCTTGTCTGGCTAGTCTGCCAGCTGAGCAGCCTCCAGAGGATGCAGAGAAAGATTTGGCCTTAAACAGACCCAGAGATTGGCTGCCACCTCTGACTGCTAAGGATTTAGGGATCTGGTATAGGTCAGAGGTTAGATCAAGAGCTTTGCTATCAGACCCACCTCTGTGCTTCCTAGCTATGAGAACTCAGACTAGCTCTTTCTAAGTCCTCATCTGTAAGAGGGAGCTAATCCACATAATATGTGCCCTACAAAGTTGCCACAGTGACTAATGCAATAAGGTAGAGTGGCTGGGCATGGTGCCTCACGCCTGTAATCCTAACACTCTGGGAGGCTGAGGTGAGTGGATCACTTGAGCTCATGAGTTTGAGACTAACCTGAGCAAAAGCGAGACCCTGTATTTACTAAAAATAGTAAAACTAGGCAGGCATGGTGGTGCATGCCTATAGTCTCAGCTACTTGAGAGGCTGAGGCAGGATTGCTTGAGCCCAAGAGTTTGAGTTTGCTGTAAGATATGATGATGCCATGGCACTCTACCAAGGGCCACAGAGTGAGACTCTGTCTCAAAAGAAAAAAAAAGAAAAAAAGAAATAGCATAGAGGAAATGCTTAGCAGAGGCCCGGCCCATAGTAAGCACTTAATGCATGGTAGCTGTTAGCACATGTGGATTTAAGGGTAGTGATGCTTCTTTCTGGTTGTGTACAAACCTCCTTAAACAGAACAGGGAATTGCTGATTGACTTATCTGTGTCACTCCTCGACTGTAAATGTCTTGTTTCATTCACTTCATTTCCAGTGTCTAACCTAAAGCCCGGGACCTAGGACAGTCTCACTAAACATTTGTTAAATTAGGAAATGAACAGATTCACTGGATGGGGAGGGAGGAAACTCACAAGGTGAATCTCTAACTGCTTCTTCGGCGGAGAGCATATGATCTACTTAGGCCCTTGGGCTGCAGACTGTCCAAGGATTTTGCTTAGCAAACATTTAGCTTTTCAACAACTAGAGAAGTTGTTGAGTCCAAGAATTTACCTGGGGATGGGGTATCAGGAAACCTGGCCACCGGTCCTACCCTTGTCCCAGGAAGGTCTTTTCATAATGGTGAAGACATTCCCAGGCCCTTCATTTTGTACAAACCTATGTGAATAGGCCTGTTGGGCCTGTGTGCTGCACAGACCAGGTGGCCCTGTGTGGCAGCCCCGGGCACTACTAATTTTGAGGATGGACTAGATCCCTTGACATTGGGATCCACTTTCCAAATGATGGTTCTTTTTCAAATGGCCTTAAAGGAAGGCGGTAGGAAGATGAAGGGCAATTAATGTCTCCTCTGGAGACAGAACCACAGAAGGTCCCATCTCAGGAGGTTTCCAGGAGTCTGGGGTATCTCATAAGGGTGGGACACCATGGAAAATGGCATATGCTACAAACTCGGGCTCCCTCCCTTCACCCCTCTATATCCAAGAGCTGGTTGTTAAATATTTATAGCACACCAGTTGATTTTGACTCAAGACCAAGTTACCCACAAGAAATAAAAGAGGGTGGTGAGGAAGAGGATAAAAAGAATGCCTCTGGGCCTATGCAAACATCATTTGGGAAATGGAATTTTTCTTGCAGAATGCAGTGTGGAAAGTGTTCTCAGGCCCAAGCTGGTAAGAATGGCTGTATCTTTGGTTTTTAGGGGTATAGTGCAGTGATTTGCCCACAACACTTTCTGGGGCCAATCCTGCCTTAAGAGAAAGGGGAAGCCTTGGGGCTGAGGCTGCTGGGGTTTCCCAGGAAGCAAGTTGGTATAGAGAGGGTTGGGATAGCCCGGGGCTACAGGGGACCTCAGGCTGCACAGGCCATACTATTGCCCCTGGCATCCATACATGCAGGTAACCTATCCTTTCCTCTTTAAGCTTTTGAGGGAAATTTCAATAGATAATATGTAATGAAATAAATTTTGTACAGCATACAATCTGGCATAAGGAGAACACATAAAAAAGAAATTTAAAAAATCTCTAATGTTAATTGAGGGTTTAGGGAAGCTGTGTATGAATTGCTTTACATATGTTATCTCATTTAAGTGTAAGAACCCTGTGAATCAAGGGCTTTTATTCTGTTCCTTTTGAAAGAAAGAGGCTCCCAAGATGCAGACAGGGAGGCTGTCCACTGGAAGTGAAGACCCATGATGCAAATGCAGGTCTTTCTGGGTCTAGTGCCCTCCATGTTTAGCTGGTGTGCTGCAAATGTCAAGGAGAGAGAATTGGAAGGTCCAATTAGCTTTTGCTAAGCTGTTTTGTCTCTGAATGGTCCTGCGTTGTTTTGGAGGGCTTTGAAACCCTCCTGTAAGACTGGGGCACACTGTTAACAGGCGATCCTAACCTTCTGAGTTTTAAAGAACTTCCGCTAAGCTGTGCTCCAGATTCCAGCCTTCCTCCTGCCCCTCGTCTTGCTTTTGTTCATCTAGCTATTCATTAAGGCCAGCTTATTCCTGGGAATAACATGCTGTGTATCTCTCTCTCTGTATGCATATATGTAGAGTAATAATAAGAAACCCAACTCGTAAGCCACATGTTTCACTTTGTTGCTTGTTAATTTTAACAAGGCAGCTGGTGGTTTGGACTGAGAGCTTGCTTTTCTATTAACCACAAATTTTTGTCCCCATGGATTTCCTGTTTGCATAATAGTTTTTGGGGTAAAGAGTCTTGGTAGAGGCAAGCCAGTACCATTCCAACTTAATAGGAGCCGCACTAAGAACCCAAGCAAAGGAAGCATCTCATTGGGGCAAACTTGGTCCTTGTAAACAAGAGCTTTTTGTAGCATATTTGGTATAATCTGGGGACTCTCTTTTGCTCAGCATGGGAGACACAGGAGAGATTAAGATGACTAATACCCCCAAGAAGCATCCAATCTAGTAGTGGGGATTAGATGTACCCACAGAGTTATAAAAATGTGCTAAGTACTCCAAGAGTGGCAAAGGCTATGGCTGGAAGGCAGAGGAAATAGCAGCTTCTCTACCTGCAAAGTCTTCATGGAGGACTTCACGGCAGGCAGGTGTTTTTATTTGTTGTTTTGTTTTTGTTTTACAAGCAGGAATGAGGGGACGGGCATTCCAAGACAAACGACCCTATAAGGAAAGGTCCAGAGTGAGAAGTTGTGAAAAGAAGGACTCTACTGGTTAGACCAGAAAAAAGAAAGTGAGGAGGCAAAGACAAGGCTATAAAGCAGTGGTTCTCAATCTTTCTAATGCCGCAACCCTTTAATATAGTTCCTATGAGTCACAGGTTGAGAACTGTTGCTGTAAAGTATATGGGAGCCTGATGAGGGGTGTCACATAGGAGTTAGATCATTTTTGGGCAAATGATGGTCATTAAAGATATGGAGTGCTGGAGGGATGTGTTCAGAACTGGATTTTAGGAAGGTAACTGGTAAGTGACCATCAGAATGTGGAGGGAGGAGATCATTTTGTTTGGGAGTGCCCTTGGGAAGTAAGCTCAGTGGGAAAGGAGAGGAGGAATTGAGTGTGAAGACAATTGGAGGGAGGCCAGGAGTAGCCAAGGGTGACCTGAGATTTTGAACGTGGGTGATTTGGTGGATACTGATGCAACAACAGAGATGAAGAACCAAGGAGGGTTCCTCACCCATGTTTAGGAACAGACTTCTTGATGAGTTTGAGGTATTGGTGAGTCATTGAGGAGAAAAGATTCAAATGCTAGCTTGGAAAGATGAGTCTGGTTAGAAAGACAGCTCAGGACTAGGGTATGGGTTGTAGACTTCTCTGGCTGGAGGTGAAGTGGAAATTCTGGAAAAGGAAGACAATATTAGAAGCCAACACAACAGGAGAGATCAGACAGTGAAGAAGAGAACCAGGAGAGTTTACAGTTCCAAAGCCAAGGCGGAAGAGCATTTGAACAAGGTGGCAGTCAGTATACTAGGAGCTGCAGACGGGTGAAGGAGGGAGAGATGATCAGACTTTCCAAATTCGAAGACATTGATGATAGCCCGAAAGAGAGAAGATTCAGAAGGATAGGGTTAGGGTTCAGAAGTTACCACACTGAGGCATGTGTGGAGGGTTCAGAAATGTTGACTGCAATTTATTCACCTGTAAGTTCATTCAACATACCCCTCTGTGGTTTTGCTTTTCACAGTTTCCATTACCCACAGTCAACTGCAGTCTGAAAATATTAGAAGGAAAGTTGCAGAAGTAAACAATTCTTAAGTTTTAAGTTTTGCTCTGTCCTGTGTAGTATGATGAAGTATTGTGCCATCCCTTATTCCATTCCACCTGGAATGTGAGCCAGCCTTTTGTCTAGTATATCCAGGGTGTCTACAGTGACCATCTGAAAGTCACTTAGTAGCTGGCTATGTGATCAGATTGACTTTTGCGGTATCATAATGCTTATGCTCAAGTCACCCTTATTTTACTTGGTAATTGCTTCAAAGCAAAAGAGTAGTTATGCTGACATATTTGGATAGTTCAAAGAGAAGCTGTAAATTGCTTCCTGTAAGTGAAAAGGTGAAAGCTCTTGACTTAATAAGGAAAAAAAAAGTGCATGCTGAAGTTGCTGAGATCTGCAGTAAGAACAAATCTCTGTCTATGAAATCTTACAGAAGAAAAAAGAAATTTGCGTGAGTTTTGCTATCACACCTCAAACTGCAAAAGTTATGGGTGTAGTCTATGGTAAGTGCTTAGTTAAGATGAAAAAAGCATTAAGTTTGTAGGTAGAAGACATAAACACAAATGTGTCCCGACTGTAGGTAACCTGTTGCACCATAAAACATTGAGCCTATGAGAAGACTTCAGGAAGGGAGTCCCCTTCATGAGTGACATGAAGTCATTTATTACAAATAAGGGATGGTTACACAGATTGAGGACTGAAGAATGTCTCCCTAGTGAAGAAGCCGCTACCACACTTCCAGGTGAGTTGGAGTTGGTTAAGAAGAAAGGATACCATCCAAAGCAAGTCTTTTGTTATGAAGCTGGGCTCTTCTGGAAGGAAATTCTCAATAGAATCTGTATTTCTAATATGCAAAGGAAGCAGTAGGGCATTAACTGGGAAGGATAGACCAACTCTGGTACTATGTGGCAATGCTATAGAGTGAGTGCAGGGTAAAGCCAGGCATACTGCACAGGGTGAAGAACACACACATTCTTAGAAACAAAATAAAAATTTATTGCCTGTGTTCTGGCAATACAATCAGAAAGCTTGGGTGACAGCTCTCTTGTTTGTGGAATAGTTGTACCAGTGTTTCATCCCTGAAGGAAAAAAAAATACCTGGAGGGGGAAGGGTTGGAATTTAAGGTCTTATTAGTAACAGACCATGTACCTGGCCATCCTGAATCTGTTTGCTGTGGAAATGAAAATACAGAGGCTGTATTTTTACCTCCAAGTACAACTTCACTGCTTCAGCCTCTAGACCATCATTGGGTTTGCCAAGACCTCATATACCCACCTGGTGTTTGATCACATCTAATCAGCAATTGATGCAGACCCTGCTCTGGATGTAATTCAGTGTTGGAAGTCATTCGCTATTGCTGAGGCGTGCAATAGCTGCAATGGATGAATTAATCAAAGCTGCAATGGATGAATTAAAACCAGAAACTATAAATGCCTGCTGGAAGAACTTGTGGAGTGAAGTTGTGAATTATTTTTAAGGCATCTTGGGGATGGATGGTAAACTTGTCCATCATCATGCAAAATCATCATGCAGCAAGATAAGTTGGTGGAGAAGGATTTGCCAATATACTTGATGAAGAAGTAGAGGAACATATTGAAGGTCACTCATGTTAACAAACGAGGAACTGGAGGAACTTATTGAGTAATCTACAAAGGAAGAGGAAGAAAAAACTGAAGCATTATGGACATTACTGAAATATGATGAAATGTTTTAAATTGTACAGACATTAAAGGACAAAATTATGGAATATGATCCTCAGATGGAATGCAGGATTAAAGTCATCCATATGATCACCAAGGGATTACCACCTAGGCAGCAACACTTTGAAGAGCTAAAAAGAAAGAAACAATAATGTACAATTATATTGTTCTTCCAAATGATTTTAGCAAAAAATCTTCAACAATTGGGGACCTAAACCATCAACATCATCTGACATCCCATCACTGACATTGTCATGGCTGGATGATCCAACATTACCCAAAGCAGATGATCCTCCTTCTGATGTCTCCTCAGAAGGCCAGTAGAAGTCTAACACTGCACTAGGAATTCCTTTACTTTATGTCATTATATTGGTCATCTCCCACCATGGGGGTTAAGTATAAAATGTTGAGAGAGACAGACTACATTTGCATAAATTTTATTACGTTATGCTGTTATGATTATTCTATTTTATTATTAGTTATTGTTAATTTTTTACTGTGCTTGTTTTTATAAATTAAACTTTATCATAGGTATGTATGTACAGGAAAAAATAGGTTTGGCATTATCAGTGGCTTTAGGCATCTGCTGGGGGTCTTGGAACTTATCACCCACAGACAAAGGGAAAGCACTGTATGTCTTCTGAGCACTTACTGTGCTCCAGGAACTAAATTTAAAAAGCCCTGTGGATACAACAGGGAGCAAGATGGAGACCTTTCTTTCTTGTATGTAAATCCAAAGAAGAAATAGCCATTAAACCCATAATTACTAAAAGATTACTTATCAGGAAAGGCTTCTTTGAGAAAGTGGCATTGAAACTGAGACCAAGGTGAACAGGGAAGAGGAAGAGGGACAGAGGAGAAGGTTCTGAAAGGAAAAGGAGCTTTATTAGGGGAAGGACTAAAGGAAGATCCTTAGGACTTCATGAATAGGAGGGAGAGACTTCTTTTAAAAGTTTGTCAGTTTAAAAACCATGGCAGAGGTACAGGTGGCTTGCTATAGTAAAGGTCTAAGTGAAGTTGTGGTTATGATAAGGGAGCTCAGTTTGGCATACTCTATACACCCTCCCCACAAAACTTACTATGACTAGAACCTGTGACTTCCTTCTAACTAACAGAATATGGCAAAAATGATAAGTCATTTCCATGACTTGTCTTAGAAGACTAAGGTGAGACTCTGCAGCTTATTCTGGAGAAGCAAACAGCCATGAACTCCGTATGGAGAGGGCCATGTGGCAAGGACCTGAAGGTGAACTCTGGTCAACAGCCAATGAGAAACGAAGACCTTATCCTATAGGTGCAAGGAAGTGGACTCTGACAGAACCCAAATGAACTTGGGAGAGGATTCCTCCTCAGTTGAGTCTTCAGATGAGACACAGCCCAGCTGATACCTTGATTGCAGCCTGTGAGATCCAAGCAGAGGGCCCAGCTAAGCCATGCCCAGACCCCTGCACATCAAAATGGTCAGATAATAAAAGAGTGTTGTTTTTCACTGGTTTGTTTGTGGTGATTAGTCTTACAGCAAGCGAAAATTAATAAACTCAGTATATTTCTTAGGCTAAAGTGTTGGAGGCCATGGGAGTAGACTATTGGGAAGGGGTGCCAGCTGTGTGGTCTGGGTAATTAATGGGACAAGGTCACGGAAAAGTTAGGGGAAGAGAAGATGGAGGGAAGAGAATTAGGCCCTTCTCTTCAGCTCTGTGACCCAATAAGAAATTCCAAGCCAACTTGGGCTTGGTTGGGGTAACCCTGAAAATCATTTAAAAATGTTTTTCTTTTCCTTTAAAATACTATGCTAACTTTAAGGGAGATTAAATACCTCAAGTCTGTTTTTAAAATAATTTTATAAGTTAAAACATTCATTCAGAACTCTGCCCCCTTAACATGCAAACATATCTCTGCATAGCTAGAATTGCAGTTACATATAAAACTGCAATTACTATTTACATTTTGATTACAGAATTTACATGTGCTCCTTGTAGAAAATGTACACATAATCTCCAGTTTTCTCTTACCATAAACATTCTTCTATGTTGTTTAATAATTTCTGCTGTTATTTTATGGCTACCTAATGATCCATCAAATTGAAATAACTTACTTTATTTTAGTATTTGTAGGTTGCAGTAGTTGTTAAATTTTATAGATTATGCTGCAAAACTATATGCAAATAACTTTTTTCTTCTTATGAGAAAAAAATGTTTAGGATAAATTTTTATAAGTATAGTTACTGAGTCAAAGGTAATAAACATTTTTATGGCATTTGATAATGTAATCCCATTAAAAAAATAAATAAACATTTAAAGATAGTTTAAGTGCTGCTTTTTCCTATACCTTAGAGTAAGGAGTTATTTAAAAATCATTCCATTAGGGGTGGCCTGTGGCTCAGTGAATAGGGCGCCTGCCCCATATACCAAGGGTGGCAGGTTCAAACCCGGCCCTGGCTGAACTGCAACAAAAAAATAGCTGGGTGTTGTGGCGGGCACCTGTAGTCCCAGTTACTCGGGAGGGGGAGAAAGAGAATGGCCTAAGCCCAGGAGCTGGAGGTTGCTGTGAGCTGTGAAGCCATGGCACTTTACCAAGGGCAACAAAGTGAGACTGTGTCTCTGAAAAAAAAAAAATCATTCTGTTAGGACTTATCTCTGTAATCATTTGAATGCCAATGATTGGGCAGTGATATAGGAAGGTGACCCCACCACCCCTTAAGGCATAAAAGTACAATTCTCACAGATCATCCATCTATCAACTTAGGCATTCCTCCATAGCCCCCACCATCCATCTATCCATCTATCCATACAATCAATCACCAGTGCATTCATTCATCCATCTATCTAACCCATCATCCTCCCATTGAATCATTTACCCACATACTCACCTATATTCATCTAGCCACCTGCTCACTCACTCATCCATTTATCCATCTAATGTTAGCCAGTCTGTGATTGGCTAGGCACAGCCAACTTTCTATTGTTGAGAGGCAAATGGTTACTTTCTTCCTTCTTTCATACATAACTCTGAAGCTTTCCTGACTTTTTTTCCCCTTCTCGAGTCCACCTTTGATGTTCCTTTTAATCAGTCTTCCGGGGCTTAGAAGTTTTGGCAGAAAGAAAACCTTGGCCCTCTTGTTTTCTTCCCCCTCATTCTTACAAGGACGCTTCTGCTCATGTCTCAGACCAGTGGTGAAGACAGAATAGTATTGTTTCCCATCTGAAGAAAACAGCACATGTATTTCACAGGAAGGGAGCATTAATCTATGCTGGCGATATGGCACCTCCACTGATGTCAGGCCTGTCAAGAAATATGACATAGTGATCTCATTAGAACAAGGCTGAGAGTGGAGGACATTAAGGGAGGCCGTGAACTTGAATATTCTGAAGACTTGAGATTCTTCTTTCAGGTTTTATTCTTCAACATAATTCTTATTTTTATGAACTTCACTGTGTTGAAATGGTAGCATATTTTCTGGGTGCTTACAAAGAGCAGAGCCTTGATAGGAAGTTTGCAGGCTGACTGAAAGGTAGACCTTCCCTTGTCTGTCTGTCTGTCTGTCTGTCTTTCTCTCTCTCTCTCTGTCTTTCTTTCTTTTTCTTTTTTTCTTTTTCCTTCCTTCCTTCCTTCCTTCCTTCCTTCCTTCCTTCCTTCCTTCCTTCCTTCCTTTCTCTCTCTCTTTCTCCTTCCTTCCTTCCTTCCTTCCTTCCTTCCTTCCTTCCTTCCTTCCTTCCTTCCTTCCTTCCTTCCTTTCTTTCTCTCTCTCTTTCTTTTTCTTTCCTTCCTTCCTTCCTTCCTTCCTTCCTTCCTTCCTTCCTTCCTTCCTTCCTTCCTCCCTCCCTCCCTCCCTCCCTCCCTCCCTTCTTTTCTCTCCCTCCCTTTTTTCCTTCCTTCCTTCTTTCTTTCTTTCCCTTTTTTTTTTGCAGTTTTTGGCTGGGGCTGGGTTTGAACCCACCACCTCTGGCACACGGGGCCGGCATCCCACTCCTTTGAGCCACAGGCGCCACCCTCTTTCTTTCCCTTTTTAATGACATTTCAGGAACTGAATTATTTGTTTCCATCTCATTTTCATTTTTTGACCTCTCTGGGCATGTATCTGTATCTATCTAGACCAGCCTTTACATCATTAAAAGAAAAAAATGATAAAGTCAGTCTCCTCAGACGCTTCTCTCTGAGCAACAAAATGAATATTTTCTGGCAAAATTCACTTTGGTCCCCATTACAGCCTTCTACACACAGAAAAACAACTGCATGAAACCACATGCCTTATGTGTCTGGCACCATGTGACCTGACGCCCTCCATGCTAATTGTTTCCATCCTTAACTAGACCTCAGAGTTCATTTGAAACCATTATTCCTCCTCCCCCCATTTCCCTTTCCCACTTGCTCTTGGAGCCACTTTCTTTTATTTGCCTCCTTCCTCTCAGTTTCTTTCTTCCGTTCCTTTCCCTGAAGCTTCACCTTTTTAGTCTTAACCAAGCTCCCAAGTTGCCGCAGTTCAGGTGAAGCCTCTTCTAAGGCACATTTTTTTCTCCATTCACTTTTTCTGCAGTTTTTCTCTTTTAAGTCTGCCTGACTTTATATAGGAGATCAATAAATATGTACTTAGTGTGTAGGTGCAAGGCGCTGTGGTGGGTACCTTGCAGCAAAGAAGAACACTTGGTTTCTGTCTACAGGAGCTTCCAGGACGCCCAGGGGAAGGACATAGGGCACGTGAGAAACCTTCCCCCAAACCCCCAAACAAAACAAAACTGAATCCAAAAACCCAGCAATGGTAGCGTTCATCAAATTCCCATGTCTACAGCTCCCTCATTCATCCGATTCCTTGTTACACTGGGAGTTCTCCTTGCGGGTGGGGAGTCCCATCTCTGTGAGATTCACTGAGCTCTTAACATTCCCAGTCATGAATCCAGCAAAACCTTTATCCAGTGTCTCCTATTTGTCAAACCAGATAGCAGTAACTAGGATGGCCAAACCAGGTAGTCAAACTGTCAAAGGTCGTCACTAAAGGAGGAAAAAGATCCTTGTGGGTTTAAGGAGGTGGACCAGTGGATGGGCATTAAGAATGTGTGGCCCTGGGTTGTGTGGATGGGAGGGGCCACAGGGCTTCCCAGGCGAGAGGGCCAGGGATGTAGGCTCTGGATGGTGCACTACACGGCCTGGGGAGTGAGTGGAAGAGTCTGCTTGAAGTGGAAGGTCGTTAGCCCTGGGACGTCCTGGGAGATGAGGCTGGGAGGTAGGTTTTTCTGCTACAGAAACTCTATGACTGCTCACTGCACTTGCTCCTGGTGCCAACTTTCCCAGCTGCTTTTAAGCAGTTTCTGTTTCTTCCTGGCCCCTTTCATCAACTTTACTCTCCTTAAGGATTGGGGCTGGATTTCAGCAGGCGTATCAGATTGCTAGTTATAATATAATGTTTGGATACTGTACATTACTGTGTTCTTAATGAAAACATCTGGCTTACCTCTGAATAAACCTGTCTGCTCTCGAGTGCCCTGAACCTCCATGTTTACAGAAGGCTCTTGACTGCTTTACATATTTACAGCTCTCTGCTGCAGTTCTCACACAGAAAGTTCCAGTCAGCCAGTATCTCTCAGCTAAAATTCATAAAATCACATACTGTCAGAGCTGGAAGGGATTTTGAAAGCCCCTTCCCCAATCCCTGTATTGCATAGATGGGGAAACTGAGATTGACAGAGGGTCATCCTTTGCCTATAGCCACATTTCTCATTTGTTTATTCATCATCCAATGTTTTTTTATTTTTTGAGACAGAGTCTCACTTTGTTGCCTCTGGGTAGAGTGCTGTGGTGTTATAGCTCATAGCAACCTCAAACTCTAGGGCTCAAGAGTTCCTCTTGCCTCAGCCTCCCAAGTAGCTGGGACTGTAGTTGCCCTCCACATGCCCGGCTTGTTTTTTAGTAGAGACGGGGTCCCACTCTTGCTCAAGCTGGTTTTGAACTCCTGAGAAGAAGCGATCTACCCTCCTGGGCCTCCCAGAGTGCTGGGGATTACAGGTGTGAGCCACCTCGCCCAGCCTGCTCATTTGTTCTTTCATTTAGTAAAACATTGTAGAGGTGCCCCAAAAGGCCACATGCTGAAGCAAATATGGATAAAGCATGAGGAATAAACATGAGGAACTCACATGCCCATGGAACAGACTTAGAAGGCGATCACTGTAGCCCTGAGAAGTGTTATGATCCTGATCCAAAGTAGGGAGGAAGGGCTGGACTTAGTCTTGGGGAGCCGGAGAAGATGCTACAGGAGAGTAGTTGGTGGAAGAAGGTCGTGACAGAGGAATAAGGGTCAGGCAGGCAGTGAAGCAAGGATGTTCCATGCATGGGGAAGAATGAAGCAACACAGGAATCATGCCCGGCCTAGTGACAGTTAGAAGCACATTGTGGTTCGAGTATCCTTGGGCAGGAAGGATGGGAGTTGAGGCCACAGAGGAAGGTAAGGGTCATGTGTGAAGGGCCGGGTGTGGCTTGCTAAGATAGCAATGAGTTGGTGGAGTCCTGTAGTCAGGAAGGGACAGATCTAATTGTTTTTCTCAGTACAGTAACATCTGGGGTGTGGGGCAGATGAGATGGAGCATGAAAGGCTGATGGCAGAGAAGCTAATAAGAAGACCAATTCCTAAGATAAACCCTGGTGAAGTTTGGAATTATCTGGGGGTGACGGATTTGCAGAACGGGACTGGATTTGAAGGTTGGTAATGGGTCAGTTTTGGGGGCTGAGAGAGAAGGAGTTTGTAGATGGATGTATTAGTTGGGAGGATGCCGTCAGGCTAGGAAGTGCAGAAGGGGCACGGATGTTAGCGGAGAGAGGAGGAGGAGGAGAAGGGGAGGTGTCCCCCCAGGAGGAGAGAAGTGGTCGGGCTGGAGACTGGAGTCTGCATGTTTAGATGCAGGTGTTGTCACATCAGCAGTGGATGTGTCAGGGTCAAAATCCCAGATGAAATATACTGATCTTTAACTCCACATTCAGTCCTTGTTAATGTGCTCCCCACTGCCCTTCCTCTGTCTAGGTTCCAGGTCTCCCCAGATTCTCACTGGTGCGAGGGGAGCGGACTCAAAGCCTTCTCCCAAGAAAGCAGTCAAGACCAAGGAGCCTTTGTTGTTGGCTTTCTTTTTTTCCCTTTTTCCCTCAAGCCATTTCCCAGGACTGATGTTACTCACAGACTCCAGGGGAGGGCCTGTCAGATGGAGTTTATTTATTTAATGAAAAGAACTTAATAATTTGGTTTTGTTTCCCCTTGCTTCTTTATTTTTCTTTCTACCCCCTTCTCCTTCCCTGGGCTTTTCAGGGCGGGAAATGGGTCAGCAGCTTGGCCAAAACATTCTTGAGTATCTAATTCTTTATCTGGTTTACAAGCCTGCCTGGTTTATGTAGCTAATCTCTCTTCTGCTTGTTTCTGGAAGGGCATGTAGGATGTGTGTGTGTGTGTGTGTGTGTGTGTGTGTGTGTGTGTGTGTGTCGGGGGTGTGCGAGGCGTGGCATGACTGTGGGCAGGGGCCCTGTTCAGGCAAGAGAACTAGGAGGACAGTGCTGTCTGGAGCTGGTGCTGTTCATTCCTCACTGCGCCCTCTCTGTTGCTGGGTCTGTGTTTCAGTGTACACACTTTTTGTGCTTTCTTGCTCAGTCTGGGAAGCTTGGAGAGGGTGGTTTGAAGACTCTTTGGAAGGTGCAGAGAGACATGATTTCAGGAGCTGGTCATCTGTAGGCATTCTTGTGTCCAGAGGGTCCCATGTTATCCAGAGTGCTAGAGCTGTGTGAGTTTCATTCCCAGGCTGATGCTTTCGTCCTTGGAAAGACACTGACCATTAAAGAATTTGCTGCTGACCCGAATTTCCAATTCCCTTTTGCCCTTCCCTTGGAAGGAGAGACACCAACCCAAAGACGGCATATTGCTGTATTCCTCAGGCTTGTGCCATCCTCCTCAACCAACCTGTCAAGCTGAACAATTTAACTGGAACTTTATTATTATTATTATTATTATTTGCAGTTTTTGGACCCACACCTCCAGTATATGGGGCCGGTGCCCTAGTCCTTTGAGTCACAGGTACCGCCCTTAACTGGAACTTTAAAAAGGACTCAAATGTCACCCAGATAGTGTCAATAACTAAGACAATGAGGTGAAGGCTATGTTAACCAGTTTGATGAAAGTATTTTAAATTGTATATAAAACCAGCACATTGTACCCCATAATTGCATTAATGTACACAGCTATGATTTAAAAAAATAAAAAAGGACTCTAAACCAAGGGGCAATGAAAAGGGTGCGGACACAGGGACTGGACTTTGGAATTCAGGAAAATGTGGGTGGCACAGGTTTATTTCTTTCTGTCAGAGAACAGGATGACTCTGTGAGGCTCAGCAGGATCCTGAATGTTTCAGATTTCATCTTAGGAAAGTGTGTACATTCCTAATGAATTGAATGTGGGAACAGAATCATTTTTGATGGTCATTTGGTGCTATGTATTGTGTGAAGGTGTGTACACATTATTTAATTACATTTGACAAAACCTCCAACGATAGATATTTTGTTGTCATTATTATTAATTTACCTTCTACAAATGAGGAAACCACGGGCCAGACAGTTAAATAATGTGTCTGAGGTGGTTCCCGGAGCAGAGTCAAGACCACATCCCTCGACCCCAGACTGCTGTACAGTATGATTTTCACAGCCATTTTCTCCTACACTCACATATTAGATTCCCTACCACAAAAATGTTAGGTCAGGCTAGGTATGATTATCCCCATTTGACAAACGCAGAAACTGTGGCTGAGAAAGGTTAAGTGACTTGATCGGAGCCACAGAGCTAATTAGATCTTGATCTGATTCTTAGTCCAGACTTTCTCCTCCTCCTTTAAGCTGCCTGCTTTTTCTTGTCATTGCAGTACTCAATCTTGTTCCTGGGTCTTGTTTTCTGAAGGGTGGAAAATTTCCATGTTTTAATCTCCAATCTTAAAGTGTAACTTAAAGAGCCCCAGGGAAAACGAATCAAATACAGCACTTGCTGTCAAGGCTACAAAATCCACCCCAGAGTTAATAGGACAGTTATTATATAGAAAATGCTAACCTGATTAAAAACATATTTACTGAGGATTAGCAAGTCTGTAACAGCCATAAATCTCCTCCATGGTCATTAAAATTTTAAAATATGTTTCCAATAATAATGCAATGATTTATATAATAATTGCCTGAATAAAATAGAATTAAGTGCATATTTGGAGAGTATGGATGGATTTCAAACTGTAGATCTTCACAGACAGAGCCTGGGATTGGGGGATGGGACAGGGGAATGATAAAGGTCTCTTTAAAAGCAGGGAGAGTGAGTAGGAACCTGAGGCAAAGCCCCTGCCCTCCCCACCTCTGCATCTCAGGCCTACCTGGGCCCAGTCCTTCCGTGGATTTTTTACAATGCTGTTTATGCCAAGTATTATCACTGTGTTTCCAGATGTGCCTAAAGTATTTCCTGGGCGAGAGTCAAAGCAGGAGAAGCACAGCTGTCAGTGCCAGCAGATCGGGCCACGGCAGGCCAGCCTCTGTAGCTCGCCATCCCTCGCCTTGCCCCAGCTAGCTCTTGGAATTGCTGTGGCAGTGATGTGAATAGGAAGGGTTACATAATGGTATCATTGTGTGGCAACAAGGTTTAACAACCCCTGGAGAATCGTTGCCATTTTAGTGACAGCTTTACTGTCACTGTGATCGTAGGGGACATCACTTACCGTACACGGGGATGGGATTGATGGCAAAATCAGCTGATGCACAGATAGTGTTTCCAGCCCCAGATCTGACCACGTGTCTGTGCCTCACTCACACACTCCCATATGTTGCACTATTCATTTATTCATTTTCCCATTAAGCAAATATTTATTGAGCATCAATTAATTGCCAGGCACTGGGTAGGCATCATCAGAGGGTAGAATAAGCTACACCTTGTTGGTAGTTCATATGATTCCAGACTTGGGGAAAATCTCTGAACCTGTTTCCATTTACTTCTTGGGTTTAATTACTCATTCACTCAACAAATATTTATTGGATACTTATTATGTACCAGTAACTAGTCTAGATGCTGGGCCTTAAGCAGTAAACAAAACAAATTTCTTGTCCTTGTAGAGTTGAGCTGACATTCTTTTTTTTTGCATATTTGGCTGGGGCTGGGTTTGAACCCACCACCTCGGCATATGGGGCTGGCACCCTACTCCTTAGCCACAGGTGCTGCCGGAGCTGACATTCTTGATGCCTGAAAAGAGTTCACAGAAGGATGGAATGTTACAGCCGCACATTACAAAATAAGACTTGAAAAGGTACCCATGTTGGAAAGAAAAAAGTAAAACTGTTGCGGGTGGTGCCTGTGGCTCAAAGGAATAGGGTGCTGGCCCCATATACCAGAGGTGGCGGGTTCAAACTCAGCCCTAGCCAAAAACTGCAAAAAAAAAAAAAAAAAAAAAAAAGGAAAACTGTCTCTATCTGCAGATGGCATGATCTTGTGTATAATCATAAAGTATCAGCAAAAAACTATCAGAACTCATAACTGATGAGTTCAGCAAGGTTGCAGGATGACAAATAAAAATATATTTTACATACAAGCAAAGAATGACTAAAACATACATAAAATATATTTTGTACACTAGCAAAGAAGGATCCAAAAATGAAGTTAAGAAAACAATTCCACTTAGAACAGCCTCAGAAAGCATAACATACGTAGGCATAAATTTAACAAAAGAAGACTTACACATGGAAAACTGCAAAATGCTGAAAGAAATTAAACAATACATAAATCAATGGGAAGATACTTTGTGTTTCTGAACGGGAAGACTTAACTATGATTAAGTCTTATTACTCCCCAATCTGGTCTACAGATTCGATGTAATCCTTATCAAAATCCCAATTGCCTTTTATTTTTTTTTGTTTTTGGAGACATTGACAGGCTAGTCCTAAGAGTTATATGGAAATGCAAGGGAAAAAGAATAAAGTCGGAGAATTGACATTTGTAAATTTCGAAACTTCCTACAAAGTTAACGGAGATCAAGATTGTGTGGCACTGGCCTACATGTTGTGTTTTTGTAGAGACACAACAACATGTACACAAATGTTCATGGCAGCATTTTTCATAACATCCCCAAACTGGAACAAACCCAAATGTTCATGAATTGTTGCATGAATAAACAAAATGTAGTATGTCCATATAATGAAATATTATTCACTCACGAAATAGAATGAAGTGCTGATGATAGTTACTTACAATGCAGATTACCTTGAAATTATGCTAATGAAGGGAGCCAGGCACAACAGGCCACACATCACGTGATTCTACAGGTATAAAATGTCCAGAATAGGCAAATCCGTAGATAGGAAGTTGATTAGTGGTCTTCAGGGGTTGGGGGAAGGAAGAATTGGGAACGAATGCTAATAGGCAGAGTTTCTTTTTGGGGTGTAGAAAATATCCAGGAATTATTAATAGATAGAGGTAGTTGTGGAATTTTGTAAACATAGTAAAAGTCATTGAATTTTACATTTTAAGAGGGCAAATTTTATTGTGTGTGAATTATATCCCTATAGAAAAGAAGTAGGAAAAAAATCTTGCAATGCAAATACCCCAAAGAGAGGCTATATATAAAAATGACTGCTGTTTTATTTATTGCAGTACCTGGCACACAGTAGGTGTTGCCTAGTAGGTGTTCAACATACCTTTGTTAAATAAATGAATTAATAATCAAATTGCTGTCTCAGGAATCAGGAAATCTGTTTCAAGAGGGAAGACCCAAAGGGCAAAGAGAAGCGTGGAGAGGAATAGCAAAGGATTTCTGCTGCTCGCACCTTAACCCAGGGCTGTCTCTGCATTCTCCTGCCTCGTCCCTCTTCTCTGACTCTGGTTTTGCTTCCCAGTGAATCTCTGTGTCTGGAACCTAAGTAGCTCTCGGTGAAGACTTGTTTAATGATTAAAACCTCCAGAACTTGTCTCAGACTTCTTGATAATTTTGGAGATGCATTTTGTGAGAAGGCACAGATCCTTGGAGGGACAGCTAGATTTATTTACCTTTGGCAGCAGCTTCCTTCCTTTGGCCAGAAAGGTTAAGCCTCAGCCCCTCAAGGACCTCTGCACAGCTTGTACAAGGCCAGGGCATGTCCCCTGTCTTGTTCTCCCACTGCAGGGTCTGGCCCTAAGCTAGGCCAGAGGAGGGAAGGGGTGTCCCTGGAACAGCAAAGTCTAGTTATCAGCAGACTTTCTCTGCCCTGACGCTGGGGGAAGGCCATGGTGCATTCCTGTCTCTAAGCTGTGTGCTCTGTTGTAGTCAGCCAAGCATTACTGGGAGGAGCTGGGAAGTAATCAGGTCTTCTGACCTTTGAGGAAAACTTCAATATCTGGTTTGAGGAATATCTGTAGTTAGCGAAGAATCATCCTGAGTCAATAGTGCACATACAATATTTATGTGCCGCTTCAGATATGTGTGCTAGTAAAGAAAGTCTACAATCTGCAAAATGGACACCCATTTATGTGTCTGAGAGAAGCGCATATTCATTTATATCTCCCTACTTATCTTTAAAAATACCTTTAATCAATTTTTAAAATTTTTAAATTTTTTTTTTGCAGTTTTTGTCGGGGCACTTGAGCCCTCCATCTCCAGTGTATGGGGCCCGCACCCTACTCCTTTGAGCCACAGGCGCCACCCAAGAAAAACTTTAATCAATTTATTGGAGTAATATTAAGAAGGACTGGACATTTTTTCACCTTGCTCTCTCACTAACTGAGGGTCTTTGGAAATGTGGCTTAACCTCTCTCCTCTGCAGAAATTCTGGGTTTCATTTCTAGCTCTTGGGTTTGCCTTTTTTCAGATAACTTGATGAAGGGGGCAAAGAGCAAGGAATATTAGACCTAAAGTCTTTCTGATAATTATTGCCAAATAAAAGCAAGACGCAGTGAAGATAAAACTATCTTACAAAATCAGGAAGGTAATAATAATAATGTTAGATTTTACTCTGCTGTGAATACAGTCACGTCTGAAATGCCTTTATGGCAAAAAAGAAACTAATGATTACAAAGGGTGATGTCTGGAAATGAAGCAAGGAGAACGCGCTTCTGTGCTGTCTCTTCCGGTGATAAGGTAATAGGGTAGTTCTGTGTCTGTTTGGTAGCCACATCTCTATGTTAAACTTTTAGGAAATTCAATCTGTGTTTCTCCCTAACGCCGCTATTTAGGAGCACAGCAGCCCTCTGTGATCCAATAAGGAGGCAGGGAGAAGAGTGAGAATGTGTCTTTCCCACTGAGAGGCATTCTCTCTCTGACTCCTGACCACTTGTGCTGTCTGCGGACACCATGGCTACACGTGTGTAGGAGGCTCAGCCATGGGCTGCCTTGTGGCTCACGGAGTCACCGGGTGAAGGAGCCCAAGTGGACCTTTGGGTGAGGACAAGGAAGGGACTGGGTGACAGACAACAGGCTACTCTTCTGCTTCATCTTATAGTTAGCAGGATGAGACCCTGATATTTGAATTAAGTCTGAAAATCAAGCTAGAATTTGTCTGAGAAGCCAGAGAGAGAATGCCCACAGCGAGGAATGAGTGGAATTCAATGGCTGTGTTTTTGTTTGTTGATAGGAAGGGAAGAAAGTTAAACAGAAGTATCTCCTCTCTAAGCTTGTGTTGTTTAACCCGGGAGCCTTTACTACACAATTTATAGACCTGGGGAAATTTTCATTCTTGACTTGGAAGCATTTGTGTTTCATTCAGAAGAAATATCTTAAGTATTTTTAGCTGTGAAACCAGGGGGGAGAAAGATAATGCTGTATTCCTGAGGGTCGCTTCTGGGCATTTCCTGGAAAGTCTGGAGACCTGATTACTTCCCAGAACCCTCTGAGCATCCTGGGGGCCGGAGATTTAGGAGCCTTGTTGGTCACAACTGGAGCCAAGGGCACCGCCTCCTAACTCAGGTGCTCAGAGGCCAGTGAAGGCAGAACAGAGGCTGATGGGGTGACGCTTTCTCTCCTCAGTGGCTCCCTCCCCTCCACTTGCCCTCTCTGGTCTCTTGCTGTTGACCTGGGGGTCCCACACCAGGGTTTGACATGGTCCTGGAATCTCTCTAAACCTTGGCCTTAGGTAAGAGTCTGGAGGTGAATTCCTAATTGGCATGTGGGTTGGCTCAGCTCACTAGGGTGGAGTCTTAGGGACACTTGTATTGAAAACATCCTCGATTAATTGGCCCTTTAAAAACTTAGCAGGGATGGTACTTGGCAAGAGTCTCAGAGGTCTCACCATCCCTCATCTTTACTGACAAAGTCTGGCCCTAGAACGAATTTACAGGCCACCTAAGGGCCTGTGTTCCCACTGGCACCTGCTAGGCACTAAATCATTACACGCCTTTATCGAAATTAAAAGCCATATTAGTTTCCTAATACCGGGTTAAACATTCTCAAATGGTTTAAATCTGAAGGACCTGAAAGGGTTTGGGTTGCATGATTTCCAGTGAAGGAGGGGCAATGTAGAAGCTGACTTTGTTGTTCTTGGTCCTGACAGATAGCTGAGCACAAAAATCACTTTCCGATAACCCCCAGGGAGCATTAGCAGAGGCCTAGGGGGAAGAGCTCAGAGGCTGCCTCTTCCCTGCTGTGCTGGGCAGGGAGCCCTGCTTGTCTTTGCCAGGAGCTGTGACCGCTGGAGGAGGCTCTCTCTCTTTGCCTGGCCGCCCGAGGAGTCTCTCTCTGCCAGCTCCAACCTTCCCTGCAGAGGCAGGCAGGGTGAGAAGGTGAGGTCAGCCACGTGGGGCTCCCCTGGAGATGTACCCTGGTAGTGCGTGTGCCTGTGTGTCAGAGGCAGGTGAACGATGTTGAATTTCATGCAAACCTTGGTCCAGAGGAAAGGGGAGGAGCACGTCCTTGGGCATGGATCCTGTAGCTATCCCCATTTCACAGATGACAGAAACAGACCAAGAGGGTCAGTGAAATGGCCAAAGTCCCGTGTAGTTCTTCCTGCTTCCCAGTCTTTAAACTACTGAAATTTCTCCCTCACCTCACAAAATACAGTGCGTTAGGAAAGAAAGACGCCACCCATCACAGCAGACCTCTGACAGCGTCGTGCTATGGCTATGTTGCTGCTGCTTGAGAAGCAGACCCGCATTGTGACAAGCGGGGTCCTCTTACAGCAGAGCTGGAAGATCCCACTTGGTTGGTGAGACTGGCCCATCTCCCTCCTTCTAGGGCCACCCCCAGCACCACATTTCCTAACTCACTTCCTTTGAAATAACACAGCCCTTGCAGGAAGCCCTCAAGCTACATAAATTTTGGCTGGACCCCTTTCAAGACCCGTATTTTACACTTAATCTGCTTCTGGGAGGAGCAGTCGGGATCAGGGGGATTTATGAGGAGTGTTTTCCTGGAGCCTGACCTTTCTCTCATGTTTTATCATTTATTTATAGTCTTGCGTCTTCAGTGAAGACAGGCGGGGGTGGGGGGGGGACGTCCCCTCACTGCTGGAAGGGATGTTCTTGGCAATGAAAGGGAGAGGTTGGGGGCAAAGGTGCACTTGGGGCCTGGAAGCCTCTGGCAGGCTGGGGATGACTTCTCAGTGACTCGCTGTAGGCACCAGTCCTGCACCCCCTACCTCCAGTAGATTCATGGTCCCCATGGGCAGTTTCCTCTTTATCTCTAGAGCCCCAGCCCTGCCCTCCTTTGTACCTGGATGGCTCCCCTGTTGATAGTCAAAGCTTGAATTTAGCTGTGGAGATGGAGAGGGACTGGGGAATACACAAGACATTTTGGTCCAGGATGAATTCACTTGAAAAAAAAGAACCACACAGCATTTGAGCAAATGTCCGTATTGCCCCTGGGGTGGTTTCCAAGTTTTACAAAATCCCTTCCAGGTTAAGCTCTGGAATGAGCACGCACATTTGCATTTTCAGATGTGTCCAGAAACCCTTTCACCTTCCTCACCTCAACCGAAACCTGGCTGCCCCCTCCCTGAGGGGTTTCCATGCAACTTCTCCCCAGCCTCACAGGCAGAGAGGCAGAGCTGCCCGCTTCCTTCTTCTCTGGAGTCACCAAAGTGACGGTTCTTTCCTCCAGGGAATATTTTCTAATTGTTCACAGCATTCGCTTTTTGTTTGTCTTTATGTTTGTTGCAAAAGAACACTGAATTCTGATTGAAATCTTGCCAATTAGAGAGATAGTTTTACATTCTCCCTGAAATTCTGAAAAGTCACTTGTAGCATCGGTAAAATTGGATTCCAGAATTTTTAGATCCCCAGCCAGTCCTGGGCTCTAAAGCTCTCACAGACTCCCCGAGAGATGTTTGTAGGAGAGTCCTTGGGGACCTTCCCCTCTTTACATGCTAGTATTTATTTTATTTTATTTTTTTTTTTGTGGTATTTGGCCAGGGCTGCGTTTGAACCTGCCACCTCTGGCACAAGGGGCCGGTGTCCTAGTCCTTTGAGTCACAGGCATTGCCCTTGCTAGTATTCATTTTTTAATGAAACATTTTGGTCACACAAAAAGAAAATATAAGGTATGCAAGATAAAAAAGATAATGAAGTAAACCCTTCAGAAGTATAATGTTTCGAAAATAGTGAAGCCCTTGCTGTGCTTTCTCTGTTGGTGATCTCTTCCTCTGTTCACTGTTTGAAAGCATCTTTAGTAAAACTGAATGCATTTTAGAATTTCGCGTGCATTTGGACTTCATGTAAACAGCAGCATGTAGTGTAATTTTGCATCACGTAGTGTAAGTGTCTTCTGCTTTTCAGATCCATTTGAACTGATGCATGCAGACTTAGTTAACTCATTTTCACTGCTGAGTGGCATTTCAATATGTGACTGTGTCATCCTTTACTCACCATCCCCTGCCAGTCTGTGTTTGGCTGTTTCCCACAATGCCACTAAAAGTCAGGCTGCGATAGACATTCTGGGCTGTGTCTCCTGGGGCACATGGGCAAGGTTCCCGCTGGGTTGCACTGTTTCATTTTAACCATCTTCTCCACATTCCCTTGTCACAAGGATTCTTTCCTTCTTCAATGACCTTGTTTCGGGTAATTATCCTCAGCGACTGGTGGCGAAAGTGCCTTTCTTTGGCCCTCTCCTGGTTTAGTGGGATAATTAATCCTGACATTCACCTTGTACCCACCGGGACCCCTAACATTGAATTCTGGGAGGTCAGCCGGCCCGCAGCAGCCAACCTTCCCTGCTCTGCACTGGCCTTCCCTGCCTAAAAATCACCATCTTTACCTCTCCTCTCCTCCTTTTACTCCTTTTTTGGTATCTGCCTTGGAAGACAAATCTTTTGCCTGTCTCTCGATTTCATCTCTTGACCAAGTCCCCCTTCTGCTTTCCCCACATTTGTATTTGCAATCTATACATTTATTGATAAGCCTGCTGAACTTGGGGTAAGGCCTCCATGTTCTCCAAATCTTTGGCGTTTTAATCTTAACCATCTCACCTCTACTTTCCCTGAAAAACTTCTTTGCTTTCTTCACCACTGACACTGAGGGTCTCTCACCATCTGAGAGATGGCCCACTACTCTGCAGAAGGCTCCTTCTCCGAGCTCCCTGTGACCTCCCGAGGATTGTAGCCACAGACTTCATTACAAGTTCATGTCACATTGCTGATCCCACATCTGCTCCTAAACTTCTGCTCTTTTGCACAGACAGCATGCCACAGCTCAGACAGTCCCTCCAAACCCTGTAATTATCTCTCCTTTTCTTCCTCTGGTTTAGTCCATCCCTAAATTACACTTTAGAGCTATTATTTATTTCTTCCCTTTTAGTCCAGAGAAGGTAGGAGGCTTATCTGAGAGGACAGGATATAGAGAGGTGGCATACTTAGGTTCCGTCTGCACCTGTGGAGGTATTCAGGAGAGAAGTAGGTCATGATTTATTGTTATTTATTATATTTTCTTTTAGACAGTCTCACTTTGTCATACTGGGTAGAGTGCTGTGGTATCATAGCTCACAGTAACCTCGAACTCCTGGGCTCAATTGATCCTCTTGCTCCAGCCTTCTGAGTAGCTGGGACTACAGGTGCCCTCCACAATGCCCAGCTAGTTTTTCTATTTTTTAAAGTGGAGACAGGGTCTCACTCTTGCTCAGGCTGGTCTTGAACTCCTGAGCTCCAGTCCCAGAGTGCTAGGATTACAGGAGGAAGCCACCTTGCCTGGCCTATTATTATTTATTTTGATGCTTAAATTGCCCAAGATTTGGCCAGAGAGAGTTTCTTCTAGCTGACTTTTCTATCTTTTTGACACGTTCCATCATTCTTTGAGCTCTACCTTATTTTCTGCACAAAAGTTGCTTCTGGCTTATCTTTTACTCTTGTTATCTAGCCCTGGAATTAGCCATTCTTCTAAGGAATCATGGTTCCTTGCAGTAAAAAATGGCATTTAGAAGCCAACATCTGGGTATGAGGTAAATTTATTGTGTTGTTACTGCTCCAGCCCCTCTCAGGGGGCAGAGCTAAGGAACACACACATTTGGATCTACATTTGTGTGTGTGTATATATATATATAACCATGGGTTCAAGTCTATATCTCTAATTCAAATCCAAAGGGTTCATCCTAGTTTTCGCCTTTTCCTTCTTGGTAACTGTGATGGTTAATTTTATGTGCCAACCTGAGCAGGCCCTGGGGTATGCAGGTATTTGGTTAAACATTATTCCTGGTGTCTGAAAAGGTGTGTCTGGAGGAGAGTAACATTTAAATTAGTAGACGTAAAGACAACTGCTCTTTCTGATGTAGATGGACCTCATCCAATGCACTGAAGGCCTGAATAGAGCAAAAGACTGAGGGAGAATTCCCTCTTTCTGCTGACTTAGAGCTAGGACATCAATCGTCTCCTGCCTTTGGACTCAGACTAGAACTCCTCTGCCGGGGATCTTGCCTGCCAATTTCAGACCTTGGGACTTCTCAGCCTCTATAACTGTGCGAGCACATAATAAATCATATTCCTGTCTAGCTGTCATTTAACATCATCTATCCATGTATCTATCTCTATCTATCTGTCATCCATCCATGTATCTACATATCCCATTCGTCCTGTCTGTCTGGGGAACCTAGACTATACAGTCGCCCAGTAGAGCCTGGCTGCTATAATTCTCAGTGTTTTATTTGATCTATCCTCCTATATGTTAGCAATTTCCTTTCACTGCAGCCATGCAGCTGCACCTGTGTGAAAACCATGCAGATCTCCCTGAGACTCTGCCAGCCTGTGTAGAGCCACATATGCACACAGGCCTCTGCTTGCTCAACTTGAGCTCCAAGACCTCTGAGAGGGCTCAGGGCACCCTCTGGAGCTGATTCCTGCTGATTCACTCCCGCTGAGCTCTTTCATCACTTAGCTCCTCCCCCACATAGCTCCTCCTCCACTTAGCTCCTCCCCCACTTAGCTCCTCCCCTGCTCAGGGGCCTTAGGACTGAATTGTTCAGGAAAAGGGAAGGGGAGTGAGTGAAAAGGAAGTGCTAAAGAAAACTAGGGGAAGAACAAGAAGAGGAGGCTGACTTTTCTTTGCAAATCTAGTTTCTTCTTTACTAGCCATTTATTTTTCATTGTCACTGTGGTCCTGTAGGCCCTTGAAAATCTACATATCTGAAACTGCTCTCATTCCTCTCTGGTAAAAACCCTTTTGCTTCACTTTGGTGCTGGTGAGAGCATAAGGAGATCATTCTTGCAGAGGACAATTTGGCAATGTTGCAAAGCCTTTTAAAAAACCCTACAGTTCTTCAACCCCCAAGTTACATGATTAAGAATTGATTCTAAAGAAATAATTAAGGACGTATAGAGATGTTTAGCTTCAAGAATGCTAATTATAACTAAAACTGAAACATGTGGAGTGGTTAGCATTAGGGAACAGGTAGAGTAAATTGTGACAAATCCACAGATATACGATTGATTCTATGTCATCAGTCAATGCTGAAGTACAGTTGTGTATGAAAAGATGTTTGCTATATATTGGTAAGTGAAAAAAAAGTTATAACCTGGAATGGTACCAATTAGTGATTGAAATATTAGTAATACATAAGCCCAGGGAAAGGAAAAAGTTGGGGGTCATATTAGAAGGCAATGGTAGTAGTGATTTGGACATTCCTTTTTTCTTTTCCTCAACTGTGTTTTCAGCTTTTTCTTCAGCAAATACTTTTTGTATAGACAATAATCAGAGCTGTAAAAAGAAAAACAAAGCTCCCATTCTTTGCTTGACTTTGCTATTTCTGTTATTAGTACAGATATTCTTGAAGGCATTGAATGGCTTGACTGAATGTGTCCTTCTCCTCAGTTGTGGAGTTCTGTTGGTTTCCTTTCAGAGTATGTGGTGGGGTGTCCTTTCTTCCACTGTTCCTGCCACCGCTGTGGCTCAGACCTTGTCTCCTCACTCCTGGACCACTGGCTCCTGCCACACTGTCTTGATGGAGCGCTCTGACCATGGCAGCTGGAGGAATTGCACTGGGCCAGTTCTTCTCCTCGGTTCTCTGCACAGAAACCTCAGTGGCTTTCCTCTGCCTCCTCACTCAAGGCTGGACTCCTCATCCCAGCCCCCTGTGACCTGGTCCCAGCCAGCGCTGCCCCACACTTGTTTCACACTCACACTTTGTGCCTGGCTTCGCTTCCTTTGGATAGCATTTTCCTGCTTCTGTGCTTTGCTCAAACTCCCAATGGCTATTCCGGAATCATTTTCCCCTCCACCCTTGCTGCTGTCTCATTCTTCAGCATCCTGCTCAAATGTCATCTCTTCCCTGGTGCCTCTCCCCACAGACCCCGTTGGAAGAAATTTTTTCACCTCTGAACAATGTCACATTGTGTGCCCCTCCCATTTTCGTAGGGTGGGGTAAGTATGCACCATATTCTGCTCTCTCTTTTTCTTTCTTGGGCCAATTTTCTTCCCCTGGGGTGCAGTCTGTCCATCCCAGAAACTGAGACTTCTTCCTTGGAATTTCACATCCTTGGCTCAACCTTCCTGTCCATTTCATTCCCTAATCTATGTTGGAGAAAACCAGACGTTGAGCTCATAAGACTTAGACCCAGTCTTCTTAATCTTCTTCCTTGAAATTATTAATACCTACTCCTCACTCCACTGATTGAGTTTCTGTCTCCTTAGATGCTATCAGAATGGAACAAGCAAAGGTCATTAATGATGTCCATTTGCTAAGACCAGTTGGTGGGGCATGTGAAGGGTCAGTATGAAGGCTTATTCCATAGGTTGACAGGCTTAAGTCCCAACTCACCCTTGCACTGTCTCTCTCCTGTACAAGTCACATAAGTCCTTTGAGGACCAATTTCCTCATCTATTCAGTGGAGAGGAAAGAACACCTTCTTACTGGGATATTTATAAAAATCAAATGTGATGACGTTCATAGGACGTTTACACAGTGCTGGACTCCATGACCTGCTCTGCGAATATGAGTACTGCCGTTACCGCACCATAAAGTCATTGCACCCCCTCTGCCTGCCCTTCACCTCACTGTGTATTGTGCAGTGATAGCCTGCCCATCTGATATACTTTATGCTGTGGTCACAGCAGGTGGTGGACAGCCTCCCAAATATACTCTGCCCCATCTCCCCATTTTTGTGAATGCTCTTCCTTCTACCAGGAATATCCTTCACCTGTTCCTTACTTGCCTGGTGGATTCCTATCCATGTTTGGAAATCTAATTCATGTGTCACTTCCTAGCAAAAGGCTCCCCTTCCCGTCCCCAACAGAGGGACTCACTTTCTCTTCCGTGCTATCTTTCTACTTGTATATGTTTCCATTGTCACACCCTTCCCCCACCAAAATATAAAATCTTTGACTCAGCTTCTGTTTCTCCATTTAGTACTTATCACGGTGTGTGGCCTGTATTAGACACTCAACAATATTTGCTGAATGGAAAAAAAAAATGGAAAGAGACAAAACTCAGAGTGGCAGAGATGGGAATTGAAACAAAGACTATTGCGTTGTAGCCCCATGTTCGTTCACAGACATCACGCTAAAGTCACAAGCTCATGGAGTCAGTTCTGCAGGTTGTCATCTAATGTTTCGTGGCCCTGGACTGACCCGGCGAGTGAGAGATACTGCCTTGTGTTACAAAAGCCTTAGACTCGAGCTCATCCCAAAGGAGTTGAACAAAGAAGGGGCTGAAGGCCCCCAGCAAGTAGTGGGCATGGGGAATGCCTGGAGGCTGCCGCCAGGAACCTCAAAGACTCCATCAAAAACAGAATGAAAACACTTTTAAAAGCCTGATGTAAAGAGAGAGACACGTTAAAAAAAAAAATCGATACTGACCGACGTGCTCTGTAAGCTGTGTTTATTGAAACAATCTAAGGTCCTTAATCAAAACAATGTTTTATCACTTCCCCTCCAGGCTGGTCACAAGCTACACACTGACACATATCTCGTGCACTTGAAACTCTGCCATTTTAACTGTACAAAGGAAAATAACTTTCAAAGCGCCACATATATATTTCTCTGATTCATCCTTTTGATATTTTACTTGGACCAAAACCCAAATTCACTTGGTTTTCTCCAAGCACATATTTGGGCTACTTCCATCATTGTTCTTGGAAATGATTTTTCCTTTTGACATCCTGTACATTCGATATATAACCTGTTCAGCACTGTCACCGGCCACGGCACTGACTGTCCTGGACTGTCAGGACGTCACTAAAAACCATGTCTTCACACAAGTTGGCCAGCTGCTTAGGTGTGCAGTGTTCAGGAAAACATGTGTGTGTGTGTGTGTGTGTGTGTGAGCATGAGGGTATTTGGGTCTACTGGAGAAAATGCTGGATATGTATTCCAGAGGGTTTGGAGAATTTCTGTGGCTTGTTTGCTGATACGAACAAATGCGAGAGTATGTTTTGGGAAGATATGTGTGTATGTTTTCATTTATCTGAGGGAGTAATCCCAAGTATCAGAGACTTAACATGGGGAGACAGTGTGTCTCCTGGGTGGTGTCAGAAGGGGATGTTTGTTAGGAGAATATGGAAAGCTCATCAAAACTGGGCAAAATTTCACCTTGTTGTCTGAGAGGAAGAATAGTCAGCTGATTCCACTGCTCTGGGGTTTGACCAAGGCGGCTTCGGGGATCTGGGGCAGCCGGTCAGAGCAGGAGGATGGAGCCAGCCGGGCTTGTCTCTGAGGTGAAGGTGCCAACCTCCTTGTCTTCCTGGGTTGACACTCAGGAAGCGGTTGGTTACACTCTTGTCACTAAATAGACCTCAGCTCCTCCTCGCATCACAGCCTGAGCTCCTGTCCGCAGGGGATCCCTGCCTGGTCACCTTGCCCCCACCTGCTCTTTGCTCCTCCTCCTTATTCTGGAACGTCCTCTCCCTGTCACTTTGTCCCAACCTGACCTCGCTCTGTTGTCTGTCCTGGGCACCTGCTGCTTCCCTTGCAGTCTGCCCCGCCTCAGTGCACCCCGTCCTATTTTATTTTGCTCCTGTCTTCCCCATTGTCTCCCACCTCTGCTCGTCTTGGGGCTCTGCCCTCCCTGTTCTTGGGTGCTCCTCTTCCAGGCCCTCCCTCCCCCAAGCCCTGGGTCTGTGTTGCCAAATGGTTGTGTAGGGGAATCACCAACAGGTAAGGACGACCACAGCAGAGCACTGAAGCAATATAAATGCCATGTTAGGCAGGAGTGACTAGGATTCCTCAGAAGAATTCAATTCCCTTTAACATAGCCTGTTCCCAACACACATCGGGAGGATCAGAGCCAATTAAGCAATGATGCTGCCTCTGGCTTATTGCAGCACATTTTTAATAAATGTTACAGCTGGATACAATGACCAGATGAACTCTCAGTTCGTCCCAACGCTGACAGCCTATGGTTTGTAGAATATCACAAGTGTAATGTCTTTAAATCCCGCATTCTGTACAATCAAGAGTGCTGTATCTGTCTCTTCCAGCTCTGCCCTGGCTGGAAGGGAGGAGGCCCTGCCACATCCTGAGCTCTGCAGAGTTGTCTGACAGGCATCACTTCCCCCCTTCTCTCTGCGGCAGTCAGAGCCAGGCAACTCCAGCACACCCAGAACTTGCAGAGGCCAGAGTTGCTGCTTTCCAATTCCTCCCACAGTTTAGGGAGGAGATGGGGTATCTGACTCTCCTTGCAGGGTTGCTGTGACTTCAGAATACCATGAGTGCGCTGAGAACGGCCTCAGCATAGCCTCCAGCCTCAGCTGGGGTTTTGTCCTGGTACTGAGAGGCCTGATCAGAACTATCCAGAGTTCAGCCAGAGTGGGTAGTGTGCACAGGGATACAGCATCTGCTCTGGCTCCTGGAGGACGTCTTTCCTGGGATCTTTGGCCAGAATCCAAGGTGCTGCCAGGAAGGGCACTGATCTTGGCTTGACTGGCATCCAACCAAGTGTGATGGTTAGTCTTCTGTGCCAAGTGGGCTAGACCACGCACACAGATACTCAATCACATCTGGACGTTGTGGTGAAGGTATTTTCCAGATGAAACTAACATTCGCATCACTGGACTTGGAGTGGATCAGATTACCTTCCATCCTGTGGGTGGGCTTCATCTAATCGGGTGAAAGCCTTAAGAGGACACAGACCAGCATCTCCTAAAGAAAAGGAAATTCTGTCTCCAGGTGGCTTTCAGAAAACAGGTGCCATGTTGGCTTTTTCTGGTTCTCCAGATGGCTGGCCCACCGTGGATTTTGGACTTGTCAGTTTCTGCAATGTTATGAAGCGCAATTCTTTAACATAATCCCCCTGCCCTCTCTGTGCATGGGTGTGCCTGCACACAAGCTCCTGCACACCCTATTGGCTCTCTTTCTCTGGAGAACCCTCCTCTAGAAGGAGGAGAAGGCGCCCTTTGTCTCATTGTTTAATTTATCCTTGCCACAAGACTCATTATTGTCCAGGATTAAATTTGCTCTTGGATAGGTGACCATGTTGGTGACTGTGATATAGCCCAACATTAGGATGACCATCCTTCCTTGGTGTATGTGGGACCGAGGGGTTTCTTGGGATGTGGAGCTTCTGGGGCTAACACTGGGCATTAACCTGGCCCACTTGAACAATCTGGGCTACCGATTTTTCTCCACTCAAACTTCTAGCATTTTTGAGAATATTAGAGGGAGCATCTCTGGTATACTTATTGAGAAATCCTTGTGCCTAATATCCCCTGGCTCTTGGTTATTGATGCAACAAGGCCTATAACCCGTATTACAAACATGCCATTTTAAGGCCCTAGTTTTGTGTCCAAGAACCACACTGAGCTTTACATAAACATACTCTCCTAATGTCCCAAAGCACTTCAGCTATGAGTATGCCTCTTGCCAGCAAGTACATTTACACCCTGGCTGTGGAATGGTCTTGGCTGCCACAAGCAAGCCACGAAGACCCCTCCCCAAATCAGTTCTGTGGTGCGTGGGAGCAAAGCTGTGTGTGAGGACAGGTCCTGTACCTGCTTTCTCAAACTTGGGCACATTCTGGCACCTTTGCCTTTGCCTGTCCTGAGCTCTGCATGTGCCTTCCTTATGCTTAGCTCCCAAGCTGAACATCTGTGCTCAAGCCCCGGATGGGTCAAACCTCTCCCTCTGCCAGACTCCCTTCCTTCTGGCTGCCTGGTCTGTCCTGACTGCATAGAGGAGAAGGGCAGGGTGTGATTGCCCAGTTCCTCTTCTTCCTGGGACTGTGAGTCACCACCACTCAGAGAGACTGAGATCTGGGGGCCTGCACAGCCCAAACAGCCGTAGTTTTGATGTGAGAAGCTACGTGTTGGGGATTACCGTGTTGTTATTTGCCAGACACTAAACTCAGGGCTCAGAAAAGCTACCCCCATGCACTGCCATCCCTGTAACTGCTAGCTGGGCGGCACACTCACCTGCAGAGGCGTAGACATCTACAGGTGGAGGCTGGTTCTCGCCATGGCCTCTGTGGCAGGCACTGGGCACTTTGCCGTTGGCAATAGGTAACACTGTCACACTTTACAGACAGTAAGTTGCGCTCAGAGAAGTTGCATGGTGAGTCTAGCATCACGTAGTAAGTAAGCAGTGGAGTGAAGCTTGATCTCAAGTCTCTCTGACTCACTCCAAATACCGGTGTCCTTCTTCTGATGCCTCACAGCTTAACGCGGCAGACACACGATACACTCCCATCTCTGCTTCATCCTCTGTTAACACAGAACTAGGGTGGCGTGACAGATTGTGAAATGTGACCATGGATCCCTCCTACCCTACTGCGAGGTAGCTGTGGGTAGACCTGGCCCTGTGGGCTTGCTGCTTCTCCCACTGCGAGGTGGGAGCTCACACTTCACTCCTTGAATCTGGGCTTGGCCAGACAACTTGCTTTGGTGAATGTGCTGTTAGCAAATGTGGTGTGAGCTGAGACTTGAAGGATGCTTGTGCACTGGGGTCTGTCTTCTCTTGCTGCTGGAAATCCTTCTTCACCACGGAGCATGCTAGAGATGTGTACCTTAGGCACAGCTCTCGCTAACAACCACCTGGGCAGGTCGTGCCATCTTAGACCAGCCCGTGCCCAGCTCCTCCAAATGACTATGGTTGGATGAGTGAGTGATTCAGAAGAGCCCAGGAGAGGAACTGCTCAGCTGAACTTAATAATGTTTGAATTTGTGAGCTAACAAATAACTGGGGTGGCTTGTCATACTGTAGTCGATAATTGGCATGGAAGGAACACCTCCCTTGGGCATTTGAGCTGCAAAGTCAACTGTCTGTGTCTCGTCCACACAAAGACAGAGTGGACTAGCACATGCTGACTGAGCGACTTGGGAGAGGCTGACTGCCAGCTCCTCAGAGTAGACAACTGGGTGGCTGTGCCTTCATTTCCTACCCTTCTCCCTCTTTCTATAACTTCCCGTTTCCTTCTTGTCTCAAACTCCTGTGTCCAAAGTCTGTGCAGGGTGGTGTGGGGATGGGGAGTGCAGCTCTTTTCTGGAACTCTTCTCCCCTCTCCAGGTCACTCTTGTGCCTTGCAAATTCTAGAGACTCAGATGCTTCAAGAATGTGCTGATTTTCCTTCTTTCCTTCTTTCTTGAGCTCTGTGTCCAGGACCTTGTTATTTTGTTGATTTTAGGGGAGCACAGTGGGAGTAGGAGGGAGATGAGCTCTAGTTCCCCTGTAAATGGGGGTGAGGTGAGCTAGAAGATGTTACAGCGTTTCCACTGCATGCTGTAGTTGGTTTGTCAATAGAAAGATTCCCTCCTTCCCTTTCTTGCTTCCTTCTTTCTTTCTTTCGTTTCAAAAGAGTCTCACTCTGTTGCCCAGGCTAGAGTGCCGTGGCCTTAGTCTAGCTCACAGCAACCTCAAGCTCCTGGGCTCAAGCGTCCTACTACCTCAGCCTCCCAAGTCATTGGGACCACAGGTGCTTGCCACGATGTCTGTCTGTTTTTTTTATTTTTAGTAGAGATGGGGGTCTTGGTCTTCATCAGGCTGGTCTTGAACTCCTGAACTCCAGGGATCCTTCTGCTTCAGCCTCCCAAGATTAATTTCTTTCAATGTGCACTTTCTTTCCTCCTCTCATACAGTTTGCAAGGGAGGCTTGTGAATATCACATGAACTATGTTTATTTTTTAATTTTTTTGTAGAGGCAGAGTCTCACTTTATCGCCCTCAGTAGAGTGCTATGGCATCACATAGCTCACAGCAACCTCCAACTCCTGGGCTTAGGCGATTCTCTTGCCTCAGCCTCCTGAGTAGCTGGGACTATAGATGCGCGTCACAATGCCCAGCTATTTTTTTGTTGCAATTTGGCTGGGGCTGGGTTTGAACCCGCCACCCTCGGTATGTGGGGCTGGCACCCTACCCACTGAGCCACAGGCACTGCCCACATAAACTATATTTCTTATGACCTAAAAACCTCAGCCATTTAAGCTTATATTCTGGTAAAAACAATATCAAAGGTAAAAGATGTCTTTTCTCTCCCAGACTGAGTAGGTCTGTTATTGTTATTATTATAAGATGTCATGTCAAGACATTCAGTGCTTTAGAATGTAACATAAAAGCATAAACATATTTCAGATTGTCAATTAATTTTTCATGTGTCTTTTCTTAAAAAAAAGAACATCAGCAAGATTTGTTTTGGTATTTTATTGAAACCATACAGCAATCATCTAGAATAGGGGATGGCAAACTTTTTGTAAAGGGTAGGACAGTTGCTATTTTAGGCTTCATTTCCATGCTGTAGATAATAGTAAACAAATGGGTGTGGTTGTGTTTCAATAAAGCTTTATTTACAAAAACTGGTGGTGGGTTGGCTTTGGCCCAGGAGGTTGTAGTTTGCCAACCCTGATTTACAACATGGAGATGGGCATGCAGTCATTTTGGTTATAAGTCTATTTTCTCAAAGTGAATTAGAAAGGACCTCAGATAAATCTGGCCTAGTATGAGATCTAGTCTCACCCTCTCATTGTATTGATGAAAGCAGGCGTGTAGACAAATGAAGCAAATCTCCCCAAATTAGGGAACAGAACTCATTCTTCTGCTCTGAACCAAGGACATGCTAACTGCTGCACATCCTTCTTTGAATATGTTCAGTAAACTTCCAAGAGCCATTGACAATCGTAACACCTAACATACACCAATTTATAATTTAGAAAGGTAGAAATGACATCCTGTCTTATACATGAGCACATTAAAACTCACAGACCTTCAGTGACTTGCCCGTGATCGCAGAGTCAGGTAGTGATAAATCTAGATGCAAACCCACACCTTTGGGCTCGAAGGCTGATGCTCTTTTTAGCTGTATCAAGCTTGTTGGTGTGCAGATACAAGTTCTGCAGGTAATGCTTCGTCTGCATACGTCTGGCAAGATACAGAATGGGTCAAGTAGAGAGAAGGCAATGACTCCTGTTTAACTGGTGGCTCTGCTCCTGTGTGTGTTTCTGAGTAGAGCAATGGAGGCAATCCTTTTTGGTTCTGTCTTTGGAGGTTTGATCCTGGGATTCTGGGCCTGGCCTCATAAGAAATGTTGATTTGCATTTCTCTGATGATTAAGGATAGTGAGCATTTTTTCATGTGTCTGTAGGCCGTGTGCCTGTCTTCTTTAGAGAAGTTTCTCTTCAAGTCCTTTGCCCACCCTAAGATGGGATCACCATACCTACGGTGCATCTTCGAAGGGTACAGGCGAAACTTACTAAATGCAGAATACAAATGTCTTCATACAACAACTAAGAAAATGCCATGAAGGTTATGTTAAACTGTTTGATGGAAATATTTCAGATTGCATATGAAACCAGCACATTGTACCCCTTGGTTGCACTATGTACACAGCTATGATTTAATAAAGAAAAAAAAAAAAAAGAAAGAAATTTTGAAATGGTTCCAGTACTTTAAGTTAAGGTTCTCTAGTGCTTCCTGGTGCTGCCCCGTTAAATGCAAGATTCTGGCATCCACATAAAGCATTTGCAGCATATGTTCTCAGGAATTAGAGCGTACAAGTCACTCACCAAATAGAAATCATTAGGTACAGAATAATTCAGGCAGATGAGGTCAGCCCTAGAGATGCTTTCTGCAGACTTTTTTGCTGGGGGGAAGAAGCCCTGAGTGCTTGTGTCCTGGTGGCTAGGTACACCTTGTGCAGCTGAGGCTGCCCAGATAGCAGGGCACTGCCTGGTTTCTATTAGTCCCACCCCTTCCAACCTCTCAGCGACACCCTGCCAGGCCAAAGGTGCCTGGTGACCTCTTCCTACTCACATTCCTGAGCGCTGCTGAACTCATCCCAGCTAAGCAAAGCCTGCCAAGCAGCCCAGCACGCAGAGTGCAGTGAACTGCCCAGAAGAATGCAGGGGCTGAGGCCAAGGCTTGTTTGGGTTTGTTATCATTTATTTTGGTGTATTTATTTAATTGTATTTGCAATTTCTTCTTTATTTTCCTTCCTTGCTCTTGGATGGCTCATGACAACACATTCTGGCATTACATCTAATTATACTATTTTTAAATTTTCCCTTCATTCCCCATCCACTGGCAAATGTTTTTCAAAAAACTTGTTGGGATTAAAACTAAATTGACCAGATGGGCTCTTTGCACCTAATTTAGCACAGTCCAGCAGTGCCAGATTTCTAGGGCACAAGGACCCATTATCCTCATGATGACTTCCCTAAGTTGCTTTACTTTGTTCAGCCTTTTAAAATTATCAACTCTGAAGATAGAGTTAAGGAAATGCATCGATGTAACTGAGCTAAGAAGGCCTTGGGGGTTTATGATTTGGAAGAGAAAAGCAGCAATGTGCTGGGAAGGGTGCCTAAGTTTGCATGAAGCATCATTTCCTCATCTTCTAGTTCTGTTTCCTAAAGCTTAGCTAGCAAAAGGGGGGAATGGTCTGGAGCTAGAAGGCTAGACCTGGGCTTCATGTTGTATTCATTGCCCAAATTTGGTAGAAGCAATGGGAATTTTCTGATTAGCAGATTCATCCATCCATACAATATTTTCTAAGTGTCTCTAACATTTCACAACACTGAAATGGAAACTGGGGAAATCACTGCAAATAAGACATAGAGTTTTGCTCCCTCAGAATCTGTGGTCTATTTGAGAAAAAAATTATTAAATAAAGGCAGGTCAGGTGTTGTTGCAAACCCTCATTTTTCCTTTGAAGGGTGGTCTTCCATAACCTAGCAGATATTAAAAGGTTTGGATTTATAGTATGTCTCTGAAATGTCTGCTCTGGAGCCTGCAAGGTTATGAATCCCCGTGTGGTTGTTGTTGACTCCCAGGAACGATTCAGCCCCTTCAGAGCTTCTGCCCACTTCACTGGGTCCCAGAAAGGAACAAGGAAAAGAATATTACCTGGGATAAAGAGGATCATTTCATAATAATAAAAGGGCCAATTCAGGAGGACATCATAAATCTAAATGTTTATGCATCTACTAGTAGAGCTTCAGAATAATGAAGCAAAAACTGATAGACCTGTAGGAGAAATATTCAAATCCAAAAATATAGTCCTAGATTTCAGCACCCCATCTAATAATTGACAGACAGATAGGCATAAAATCACTAAAGATAAAGAAGACTTAAAAACATTATCAATCAACTTGGCCTTAAAATTTATATTTAAGGAACATTCTGTTCAACAATGGCAGAATACACCTCAAGTATACATAAAATATTTACTGAGATATGCCATATTTTGGGCTATAAAACAAATCAATTAAATCAAATTGAAAATCAATAATACTAAGTTTTCTGAAAACTTCCCAAGTATTTGAAAACTAAATTATAGACCTCTAAATAATCTATGGGTAAAAAATATGTCAAAAGGAAGATTAATAAGTATTTTAAACTACATAAAAAACACAAAATGTCAAAACTTCTAGGTTTCATTTGAATCAATACTTGGAAGGACATCGTTAGCAGTAGCACATGTATTAGAAAAGAAGAAAGGTTTTTGTAATTTCCCTTTAAATTTTCTCCAATTTTACTATCAGGTGTATCCAGATTAAGTAGAATGATTTTGAAGTAGTTCTCTTTTTTCTATTGTCTATCAGATTTGACATGATCTGTTTTTTGAAATTATCTTTTACTTTTATTTATAAATATTAGTTGTCTATTTTTTGAGACTTTGGAAAAAAAATAAGAAGTTAACTGATAACTCCATACTGAGCCTCAGAGTCAAAGCATTCTATAATAGACATAATCATATTTGACAATGTGAATGTTACTTTCTTTACATGATTATTATTAAGATTGCTTAATATTTCAATGCAGTAATCTGA